>MU225483.1:1977511-1993178 GCA_018584345.1 Thuja plicata
GTCTCTACTTATGTGTGTGTGTATACACACACACACACACACACACACACTTGTGTGTGTGTATATATGTGTATATATAAACACACACACACACAAATATATATATATAGAGAGAGAGATATATATACTTGTATAGACATGTATATAAACAGATACAGATAAACACAAAGAAACATGCATGGTAATACTTAAGTAGATACATGATCTGATATACATAGGTTGATATGTAGAAAAATATAAACTTATAAACTAAGTTACATAGAGATATATACAGATGTATAAATATATATTTTTACACACACACACACACACACACGTGTGTGAGTGTGTGTGTGTGTTATTATTTTTAAATGGAAAAGTTTATTGTATGTTTAAAAAGTGTATATGCATCATTTGATGAAATTTTTATTCTGAGGTAGAGAGCATATGTATAGTAAATTCGATGCAAATACATTCATAAATTTATCAAGAATAAGAAGGGAAGAAACTAACAAAAGGTGCAAGAAGCTAGTTTATATGCTGATTTGATTTAAAAACATACTGAAAAGTATGTACATAATCAGATCAATATCTTGCATCAAATAAAGTTGAAATAATTCAAATGCTAAATACTAAAGTTTATAAAATTATTATATATAATGACACACTATAAAATAACATTCCCAAACCATTTATAGAAATCCTAAAAATCATTGTTGTAACCAAATGTATATATGGATAAACGATTGAAAACAATAAATTCAACAGAGTATGTGAAATTTGTAGTAATGACATATGCAAAAGGGAAAGATCTATTTTGACATGACATGAAGTGCACTCAATGAAATTATTGTTGTAATCACAAGAAAAATCACATAGCTTGCAACATTCTGAAAATGCAACACTATAAAATATTTGAAATACAAACATTTTATGCATAACAAATATATAGAAATTCATTTGAGAGGCAGTGATAAACTTGTTAACCATTAATATAATATTTATGTTCATAAAACATAGAGAAAATATAACCCAAAACCAAGATAGTTGTATAGTATGAGAACCTTGTGTAATGTGTAGTTGTGAGAAAAAATTAAAAAAACTTTATAGTAGCAATGTGATTTTTTCAGTTTTAATAGCAAGCAGTAGCAACTTTGCAAAGTTTGTAAAAAATATAAATATCATAGTAAACACGGGTTGTATAAGTATCTTTGTAATGGATGAAAAATAGTGAAACATCAACAACGATTGAATTCATGGACCAACAACCATTCATGTAATTTCTTCAAGTAGAAGCTTTGACTCACTGTCAAATTAAACTTTGACAGCTTTGGTGACTTGTTTTAAGCCCGCTTTGGGACTTGTATATTTTAGTGAAGAGAAGGTTGAAAATATAGTAATTATATTAACAGAATGAATGATTATCTGATTCACCATCTAATTTCAATAAGTAAAGTTCTTTTGCATGCATTTGGAGAAAGTATGTCATAGCCTCATCAAAATAAATAGTCCAAAGATAACCAATGTGGTCTTAAAGTTTTAATTGCATTAAATATCTATAGTTGCATTTTGGTATGGATGTTTGGCATCTTGGGAAAACCAGAGGTTATCACCTATCTGTTCACTTTTTTTTTGCATTCCTTTCCATTGAGCTGCAAAGGGCAAGCTGGATAAAAAAAAAGGCATATTTTATGAATTTAATGCAAGCTTTGATGGTGTTATGAACTGTTTATGGTTTTACACTAGTGTGTTCAATGACAGATGCAATTGTCATTCTACTATAAATTGTGTTTATTTTCCTAGGGGATGGTGATATTGACAACATTTGAGTAGGAATTTCTCCTCTTGATATTAGAGGCTCTGCCTCAGGAATGACAAGATTAATACTCAAGGTTATTGTTGCAGTTGTATTAATTACTTTGTCATTGTAGTAACCAACACGTGCATTCCTAACAGCAAGAACAACAAATATTTTTGAGGAGTACAATTTTTCCAACTCATCACCTATTATTTTTCGTAAAACATCCCACAAATGGACATCAATAATTTTTTTTGACATATCATTGATTTTCACAATTTTGGGTTCCACTTCACTGTTGTCTTTCATGCATATTATTGATAGCTCTAAAACATCGGGGAAAATACCAATGACATCTACCAAGAAAATTTTGTTTAATTTTATCACCTCATTAAGAGGTAAAAACTATGAAGCATTGGGTATATCAAAAACAATATCATCACAATGCTTTAATACTGAGGTTTCATCTAATATAATCTCCAAATGGTTGTTCAATTTATTGTAATTTGTGTTGGCCTCTTTTAAAAAACCTTTTGAAATATAATATAAGACCCCCACCTAAACTCTATTGTAATCCAACTATGTTATAAGATTAAAACAAGTTATCCTAACTTTTGTACCTTTGAGACCAACTATATTAAAGCTGAAGACAGGCCTTGTCCATCAGGTCTATTATAATGATGCATTTTTCTTATTTGTAGTGACATGACCTTTGATTTTCCATTTGTTCTGGAAATGATTTAGAGTGTTTACATGACTAATATTAAGATAATCATCTCCTTGCAAAGGTTGCAAGGGGACAAGTGGGATGCAAATTTAAGAGCTTGTTTAGCTGATGGTGGGTTCCTCACGCAAACATTTGTTATTCTTTCTCTTGGAAAAGGTACCTAGGTAAATTCCAAGTAACTTACAGTCTCCATATCTGATTTCAACACAGAAGATTATTATAGCCCTGTAGAACAACCACATTAAAAATTTAACAATACATATATGAGAAAAGTCATGTGATAATCAAGAACAAATTAAAAAGACATATAGTGTGTGCTACCTTGTCCCCCAAATATTCCTACATGCATAATTTGTAAGCAATATGATCAAGCCTATCTTCATTGTGTCTAAATAAAAAAGATCATAATACTTTAGTGGCACAGTGGCTAATTGCATGTGTGTGCCATCAGATAGCACAACCTTATGCTGGTTAAGATCACTTTCGTCACTAGTCAATTTCTCAAACGACAACAACTGGAGTGTTGGGGATGGAAGATTGTCACCAACATTTATAGTACAAATGACATTTGAAGTGAGTTGCATTTGCAGGAAACCATCCTGCAAAGAGAGGACCATGCAGTGAAATATTTATTTTGGTATGTTGAAACACAAACATAAATGTTCACATATTTAGAAGATGTTTATTCTAAGCTAGACACGTAACTTGTCCATATGAAGAAGACAACCAAATATATTCACACATGCAACCATTAAAACAATAAAAGTGATATAAAATTTATTGGTAACTACATTTCTTAGAAAATATCGAATATGCATACCATGGTTGTAAATGGCTTGCAATTCCAGGGGTATAGATAATGTGAACTTACCGCATTGTGAACAAGTGGTTGTTGTGAATCATTGGAAGAATTTGGTTGACACAAGATAGTGTTCATCATTCTTTACAAACAAGAAGTTGAACAGTGGGTGCATCTATGATAGATTAACATACATGATTATTATTTTTCTTTCTTATTTTATTAGTAAATTAATTGCAACAAAAGAGTGTAAAAAAAATTCAAACAAAACATGGGAAAAAACATGTAAATAGACTAAAAATATTTGCTCTTCAAAAACATTAAACCATGGGTCACATTAGTCTCTAAAAAAAAATCACCACACCAATTAAGTAGAAAAGAAATACATTTCATTCAATGCAATTTTACATTGTGAAGGTACAAGAAGCATTGCTTGCGCAGAACATTTGTCATTCAATTGAGGACAAAAGGAATACATTTCATTGAATACATAATTATGGAGGGGAGGTTGCAGGCACCAGGTAGTGGAAGAGTGGATCTATTATAACTTGGTTGGCCATTGATAAAATATGCTAAGAAAGTCAAAAAAAACATGTCAGAATTTTTGAGTAATAATCAAGTTATCTTCCTTAATTTATTAAAAATAAAGACTATACTAATATTATATTATACTAGCATCATAACATTAAGATATTAATATTATATTAAAATTATATATAATATTAATACATTATATAATACCAATATATTCTTAATGTTTTAATCTAAATATAACAAGTGAAAAAAAAATCTCAATATTATGATCTTATTCATCTTTAAGCATAAGGAAATAAGATCAAATTCCAACAAGCTTTAAAGTTTTTTAAGAAAGAGGTCGACTAACTCTATTATTTTGATAGAATAAAATAATAATTAAGTTATCTTCCTTATTTCATAAAAAATGAAGATTATAGTAATATTATATTATACTAAGATCATAATATTAACATATTATTATTAAATTAAGATCATATACAATATTAATATATTATATATAATATTAATATAATCTTAATGTTACGATCTTAATAGAAGAGGTCAATATATATATATATATATATATATATATAATATTTATCTTTTGTAACATGTCCTTCCTCTCCCGCTTGGAACTGTTTGCGTTTGTAAAACAAGGGCAACCTGGCTTTGTAATGTGTTGGTAGTTAATGTGCATTCAATGAAATAAACCAACTTCGCTTCTCATGGTTATGGAAATTATTTTGTGGGTTCAAGTTAGCCATTTTTTCTTAAACAACTTTCAAGCTTTTTTCAATTTTGAAATGGCGAGGATTCTTTCTTATAGACGGAAACAAATTGTTTGAACCTTGCAGATTTACTCTGAAATGTGTCAATAATTAAGATTGTTTTGCCTCAATCTGCATTCATCTTAAAGCATAATGGGATAAGATCAAATTGCAACAAGGTTGGAAGTTGTCTAAGAAAAAGGTAGAGTAACGCTATTATCTTACTGAATATGAATATAATTAATTGTTTAAAAAAATCTATCAATTAATTATTTAAAAATTTCATTCAATTTCTTTAAAGTTTAAAAAAAAATATGTTGTGACTTTAATATAATATTAATATATATCAATTCCTGAAAAAATTTGAACACAAAATATAAAATTTTATATTTAATATATTATATATTATAATATAATAATTATTATAATCTCTCAACTATAAGCACATTATTTTAAAATATGATTAATTGCTTAAAAATTCCTATCATTTTCTTTAAAGTTTAAACAACAACTAATTGTTCTATAATTATTATAATCTCTAACATATAAAAATATTATTTTAAAATATGTAAAAATATAATTAATTATTTTAGACATTTTATCAATTTCTTTAACCATAGAACTAATTATTCTATATTTTATTTCTTATATATTATAATTTGTTTTATGGGTTTAACTTAACAATTTTTGGCATTCAGCGCCAGTTTAGTCTTCTTTGCTTCAAGGTTTTGTATTGCTTTTCTTTCACTACTGTTTGTGTTGCATAGGATTTTTCTTGTGTTGTAGAGGATCTTGGTAGTTAATGTGTATTCAATGGATTGTGAAGACCTCATTTATTGTGGTTACGATGATTCTCATACTCACATATCATCCAGGAGATGTCATCGTAAGCAATAAATGAAAACAATTTTTAATGTTATACCCACATGTTCATGCACTAAGCAACAAAAGATGTCATCACAAAGAATCAATGAAATCATTGCAGAATGTCATACCCACATATTCATCCATTACCATAATTATAAATGTTACTAATATAGAAACAAGATTCTTAACCATGTACAAAATATGCTTATTTCATTGACCAGGGAAATGTCATCGCAAGGAATCAATGAAATGATTGCAAAATCTCCATCGCAAGCAATAAATGAAAAGATCATATATTGTTATAGCCATATGTTCATCCATTAACATAATTGTTAATATTATAAATATACACAAAACATTCGTAATTCGACACATAAATCTCATATAAAAATAATAGAAGCACTTAGGCAATTTAAAATATCCTCTTTCCTTTATAAATTTTTTTAGGTAAAAACCAGAAACATATATGTAAGGGATAAAAATGTAAAGATGAAATGGGTACAAGAGACTTGCACATCTAAATAATACCCTTTACATATAAAAAGTTGGGGAAGGTAAGATTCTCCTCTTAGCCCCAAATTCACAAAGGAAAGATCCAAATTGATTAACCACAAGAAAATGGTCAATGCACAAATGAATCAATTGATTAGAAATAAGAAGAAATAGGAAAACCTTACATTCCCATTTTTTGGAGGAGAGTGTAATAGATCTGAAAATATTAAATTCTTAATTGAAATAAATTGAAGACAAATACTTACCTCAAAGTATAGAAGATCTGGAAATTGTTGTTTTATGGTGTCTGTACTAAGTTTCTGGAAATTCTGCAACCTACCCTAGTCTAGAAACACTGAGATGGAGAAAACTCAGAAATCATTTTCTTTTCTGAGCAAGGTCAACCTTGACCCAAATACGGGGGAGCAATTGTACCCCTTTATGTCAACCTTGACCTGCACTTCTCCGGCGGAAAATCTGTTTGCGGATCCCAAAAGTTTGTCGAAAAGAGTATCCAAATCTGCTATGTAATTTGATCTTTCGTACCTGTACCTATAAGAAAAAAGGGTTTTGTTTATTGGGGGAGGGGTTTGCCTTGGTCAAACCCCAGTTTTGGAATTAACCTTAAAATAGAATAAAAATTACAGTAATAAACAAAGTAAATAGAACAATTCACCTTGCTTATGTTGAAATCCTTGTGGAGGATTTGAATCCTTGGATCCACATGTATGGATGCACCAAATGGATGTAGAATGTAGAATGTAGGATGTAGGATGTCTCAAATCAATTGCCTTTAGATCTTCAACACCAATATTGAATGGATCTTGGAATAGGAAGAAGCTTGAATGGATATGGATGGATAAATCCTCAACAAGAGGGCTCCATAGAGCTTGAATCCTTCAATGGCTACTAATGGATCTCCTTGATTAATTGAATCTTGAATTCTTGAATACTTGAAAGTAGACGATTGCTTTGATAGATTATGCATAGATTATCCTTCTTCTTTTATCCTTGTTTTTGTAATCACCCTAATTTGGTCTACTCTAACCATAGACCCTATTTTCCCTAAGTGTGATCATACACCCAATTATGTCAAAAAAAAATTTCAAATTACTGGCATAATTCATTCAAATAAAATTTAATCTCCTAAGTGATTTAATCACTAAATTACATTAATTGCCTTATCCAATCAAAAAAAATCAAAACAAATCAAAAACATGGCTAAAATAATTAATTAAAAGGAATTAAATAAAATCCTAATTAAACCTCATCACTTGCAAAAGCCAATCCCCTAGCCTAATTAATTTAATTAATTGGCTATAGTACTAATTAATTGTCAAAAGCAGACAAAATCTTAAATAATTAATTTCCCTATAATTGAATGAATATATTAAATATATAATTCATTTCATTAATATTCCCTTTAACCCCTAACCTAACCTATCTCAACCACCTTTACTCCTGGGTTTGAACTAATCCCAACCTCTTCACCCATGCTAAGCCTAATTCTAATCTTAATCTCATCCTAACCCACTTCCTAATGATGTCACGTTCCTAAACTCTTGATTAGGAATTCAACTCATTCCCAAAATTCCACATTCTCAAGCTCTCCTTCCCTCAAAGTCTACTTTCTCAAGCTTGGACTTACACCCTCACCATGTCTTATTAATGCTTTCATAAATGTGTCATTTAATGCATATACCCTCACCATGCCTCATAAATGCTATCCCTCATTAATGCTCTTACACAATAATTTAATGATCCTATCTCTCCTCTCACTCCCATTTTCTTCTATAAATAGAATGAGTTTTAAGCTCAATAGGCCCCTGATTTTGGATTGTTGAAAGCATTGTTATGTTGTTCATAATATTAGAGACTCATATTTCATTATTTAGCTTTCATGTTATGCATTGTTATAATCTTCATTTTTAGAGCTTAAAATGCATATTAATTGAGTATATAGATTAGTTTCATTTGAATCTTTCATTCTAGGATTGTATATGTCACTAGCAAATGCATAATCTTAGAGCAATTATGGCATTTTTCATACTCCTCCTAGATAGGAAGCAATAGGTTGATTTTCGTGATTGATATGCTTGCTAACCCATATTTTTCACTAATGCAATGACTTAGTGAAGTGTTGTGTTGCAGCTACAGGAACCAAAAAATAACACACACATTTCTGGCGCCCACCGTGGGGCTGAATCTCAAATTTTACCTCACTTTGCACTCATTTTCTACTAATTTTTCTTCCTAGGTTTTGGGTACAAACTTGTTTTTGGTCACCAAGGCTCACATCTGGGGTCTTTCATCGCATCTTTGAATCTTGGCTTGCACCCTGGATATCATGTTTCGCATCCTAGAATTTTGGCATCGCTTTTGGTAAAGGCTCGCATCTGGTAAACATTCTGTCGTTTCTAGTGCATTTGGTCGCATCTGATAACTAGGATCGTATTCAGGGTTTCTAGGATCGCATCTCATTTTAGGGTTTGAAAATTGAAGTTTCTAACCACTAATCTTTGGATGTTTCCTGTTTTTGTCTTTTAAGAAGCTTAATTCTTGTTTGCAGGTTGTTGTCTACACTTTTGTCTGAAAAAGATGGCAAGGGAATTATTAACTTGTGGTTTGCAGGTTTTTAAGGGATTATTCTGATTTACTTGTTCAAATTTTTTCAGAACTTAAAGACATTTTCCTACCATTTACTAAATCAATCAGAGGATTATGCTCTTTTCCTTCAAGGAAAATCAGAAACTCAAAAATTGATTTAGAACTTGACAGGAATTTGGAGTAAATGAACAAACAAACTCATGGTTTAATTCATTTTGGGCAAAGTAATTGAACAAAACAAAACATTTAATCTTGTGGGCTAATTGAACAAGCATCGTTTTATAATTCCTTTGGATTTAAATTGAATAAAACAAAGCACTAAAAATTGTGGAATAACTGAACATTCATTGTCTAAATTTTGGAGATAGTAATTGAACAAGCAAAATCACCTAATTTTGGCAAAATTGAACAATCAAACTTTTTTTTCAAGTACTATGTTTTCATAATTTAGGAATATCTAAATCAAGCTCAAATTTTCTTGAGGGAATGAACATTCATTGGAGTATTTTGGGAGAAAATGACATGGACTAGGAGAGTATGCTCTTCTTCTTTTGAAGAATCAAAAATCTTGAATTCTTAAGCTCGCCAATGCTTTGTATGCTTATTAAACATTAGAGGGTTTGTCGGTTGAGGAAAAAATCTCCCAGGAATGACCCAAGTGAGGATAGGTTTTACGCCAACCCTTCCAACTCACTATATATAATTTCTTCCTTATAGGCCAAAGCCTCGGAAGACAGAATCGGTTTTATTCTTGCAATTTTGACATCATTCCTTAAACATGCTTGGATATGTGTAGAGCGGATCCCCTTGAATCTTGCTTGCGAGACTACACATATTTAGGTACTCATAGGGCTATACACCTCAAGTTTTCCTTGTCCAATTCTATGAGAGACGGTTTCGAATGGATTGCCCCATCATAAAATAACAAATTTCGTAGTCAAACTACCCGATTCATCCCCAAAAGGGTGATAATCCTTGTGCAAGGAAAAAAGTAATTGCCCCAAGGTACTCATCATATTGTGCCCTCACTTGCATTTGGATTCAGCTAATATGGCATCATAATAGGAGCCATTGCGTGCTTGTTGATGACCATATTTTGATTAGCATTTGAGTGTGTACCTAGGTCTACGAGAAAGGATTTTCATCCTCTACTTAGAAAATAGGGCGTAAGGATGTGTCTATTCACCCCTAAAATTGCAACAATGCTTGATGTATTTGAAATTTTAGTAACAAGATAAATCATTAAAACAAGCAACCAAATTCAATCCTCTGGCTACATACTGTATTTTTCACTCACTAAAAAGATGCAAAAACAACCTACTATCAGATAAATTTGCACAAACTTCAACGACAAATTAGACACCAAATTAACAAAATAGAAAACAGTCATTTTTGGTCTATCCTAGCTTGCATCTGGTTGTGCAAGCTCGCATCTGTTCAATCCTGCATCACTTTCAAGAAGAAAGATCGCATCCAATATACTTAGTCTCGCATCTAGTTTTGTAAAAGCTCTCATACAAAGTGTCACATCTGGGACAGTGGGCACTTGCATAGTTTCCTCTCAGAGAAAATTAGTTTATTTGGATACCCTTTTGGCTCATTAGTCTAACCCTATTTCTTTTTTTGGTCTCCCTGTTGTTGTTTCAAAAACTTTTTCAGGTTTACCTTGCATGTCATTTTGAACTCTTACAATCTTTCTCAAAATGTGTGGTATATTCACTCTCAAACACAACTTGATTCTCAGCTCATTATTAGGGCATTCTAACCCTTTGACATTGGAGTCATCCACTTTTACCAAATACAAAAAAACTTTCACAAATTGGACACACTTACTTGAATGATTTGAGACCTCACTTGAAACTACTAGGGAAACTTTGGACATGTTGAGATACAACTTCATGGTTAACACAAGACGCAACAAGTATTTTTTTGACGAATCAGAAGTACCTCCTAGATTGCTACATTTTCAAAAAGGAGATACATCTTGCAATCCTCTATTTGACATGGACTCACCAGTAATGGATGTTTATAGGAATGAATGGACTAATGCCTTCGAAGAATAAAACCATGAGAAAGACTAGTGAGATCAAGACAATATCAATAATGAGGAAGATGTCAACATCACACGCCCTTTGTTTGAGTTAGAAAGTGATGAAGACATTCTTGAAGAAGAGTATAATAAACTCAAACAAAGTAGGAAATTCCAACGAACATTGGAAAGATAATTGGTGAGGACAAAGAGAAATACTTTCTCCATCTAGCATCCATTGGAGTAAAATTACCTAAATATTATGATGTTTAAAATCTAAAGGAAAAATAGGTATCAACTCCTATCTCTATTCTCACCAAACAAATGACCTTAATGCAAGTAGAACTTGCAACTCTCAAACAAGAGAAGGCTAAACCCAAGACCAAATACTCTTTGGAATCCATTTGTCCATTTCCTTTTGACAAAAGTATCAACATGGTTCCATTTCCTCCCAACATGGAAAGGCCAAAATATGACAAGTATACGGGAGAGACTGATCTACATGACCACGTGAGAGATTTTTGTGCTCTATGCATAGAATACATGCATGAACCTACATACCTAATGAGGCTATTTCTGGGAATCCTAGGAGAAAATGCTATGGAGTGGTTCTCAAAACTCACATCTAAGGTAAAATCTTTTGAGGAGTTAATTCAACAATTTATCCAACATTACTCCTACAATATACGGCACGATGTAACCATGATGGATCTGTGTAACACAAAGAAAAGAACTAGCGAATCCTTTACACACTTTCTACAAAGGTGGAGGAAAATATTTGTAGGGTATTCAAAGGCTATTCCCAAATTAGAAAAGATGGAAATCTTTGTTAATAACTTGATACCTAAATTAAACTATGCATTGCAAATGCAAGATTCACCTAGCTTTGATAGGATGATCAAGAATGTCATCCGTATTGAAGAAGTCATGGTTAAAAACGGAGAAATCATTCTCCAAAGTGATAACAAATCTACCAACTCTAACAACAAGCCTAAATGGTGGAAAAAAAATAAGAATTTTTTTAAAGATGGGGTGGTAGATGCATCTAATGCTAATCCTAAACTAGCAGTGTTCAACCTAACGAATAGCATGCAAGCAAGTAAAGATGCAAAGGTAACAACCACAATACCTAAAACAAACAATGAGAACAAAAAGAGTTGACCATGGACTTCCAAACCTCAAAGAACATTCACTCCTTTGGGAGAACCTCTTGAGACTATTTTAAAGACACTCTTGGATAACAAAGTTCTTACAATCCTAGATTCAAAACCATGGGAACCAGAAGTCAAACCAAGATGGTGGGATGACAATTCTTATTGTGTCTTTCAAAAAAACAAGGGACACGAGACTAATAAGTGTCTTAAACTCAAACATGCTATACAAGACCTTATTGAAGGAGGAAAGATCAAAGTGGAAGGACACACCACCAATGAAGACCATATGGAATTTAACAAACCATTCCCTAATTATGAGAAAGGGGAAGCATCTAAAGGAAAATAAAATGAAGTGAACTACGCCTACTCCAATAATGATAATGTGATCAACATGATAAACATTAAATACGAATCAATTAATGTGATCACTATCAAAGGTGTTAAAGACACATCTTCCCAATCAAATGCAGTAACACAAAGTCAAGCACAAGTCACAATCAAATGACCTAATTCCTCATTAAAACTAGCAACAACTTCTAAGGTACCTATTGTCACTATTCCCAAACTGGCAGTAGCAAGGCAAACAGTTACCATTCTAGCAACAAACTACAACTTGGTGGATCAATTGCAACAAACCTCTGCTGAAATTTCTATATTTGAGTTACTTAAAATATCATCATTGTATAGAGAAATTATTGAACAAGCCCTACATTTAGCAAATGTGCCAAAGGACATTGATGTAGACAAATTCTAAGCAATGGTTAATCATATATTGGCACCATACTATCTATCTTTTTTAGAAGATGATGATAAATAATTTACACATCCACATAACCAACCTCTACACGTTGAAGTCCTCATTCACAAATCTTGTGTTCGACGTGTATTGATAGATGGAGGCGCGGGGTTGAACATTTGTACTCTCAATCTAATCAGGAAGTTGGGCCTCTCAGAACAAACCATTGATTTAAGAAGTAAGATCACTATCAAAGCTTACGATGAAGATGAAAGATCCTCTACGGGCCTCATTATTCTACCAATCAGGATAGAACTAGTTGAAAGAAATGTGATATGTCAAGTTCTATATCTACCCTTGGATTACAATATACTACTAGGGAGACCTTGGATCCATGAAATTCAAGCAGTACCATCTACTTACCACTAGTGTATCAAATTCCCACATAATGGGGTGGAAGTAACAATTCTTGCAGATGCCAGTTATACTTGCAACAATGTTAAAGCAGATAGTATGGTCCCTCATAACAAGGAAGTCCCAAAAGAAACTGTACCTGAGACTACTAAAGACATGGTTATAAAAATCTTTGGAAAGACCTTAAAATTTAAAGAAACTAGTATGTGAGAATACAAGCTAGGCATGACCTCATCATTGACAGAATTTCTAGTGTCACCAAGATCCTATGGGAAACCTTCTCCATATTTCACACCCACTACATCTAAAAAATTATAAATTCACAAAGAAACTGGTATGGTTAAAGCATCTACCTCTCAAGGGGATGACAAAGAAGAACAAGTAGTCTTGGCTTAGCTTTACTAGGGCGAACCAAAGGAGAATAAGGTAAAACATGTGGAAATATCCCCAAGAAAGTATGGTAAAGGATATGATATTCTCAAACAAATGGGATATAAAGGAGAATGACCTTTAGGAGATAACAGAAAGGGACTTGTTGAACCTATACACATGGAATTCGAGAATACCAAAGATAAAATAGGACTAGGTTTCAATAATAAATTTGGCAACCCTACTTCAAGAGATGGTCCAATCTTTGATGAAATAAGTGATGAAGAGGATGAAACAGAACTAGAACAATGCACCTATGAGATATTGTTGCATATTGGTACAGAGTATCCTGAATATCAAGGAGAAAGATATGTACCTAGCTTTGAGACACCACAAAACACTCATGTTCCCTTATTAACACAAGCTGCTATTTAGGAGATAGAAGAAACAACAGAGGACATTCCAGAAGTACCATTGATACAAACAACTATTGAAGACACACCCTGACAACATGATTCACATCCTAACTGGGGGTAGCTGGTCACAGTTTCACACATCCTAGATTTACCACACTTTGTTCTACAAGTGGCTAATAGGGTACATCAGGTAACTATTACTGAGTTTCTAAATAGATCAGAAAATGAAATAATAGACTCACATGATTATGAATGAGATTTCCTATCTGATGCTACCATGGACATTGAAGTGGATGTAATTCATAAATTGGCACAAATATTTCAAAGAGGAGAGATTTCTAACACTTCCCCTGATACTGCTGCTATTCCAGAGTCAGATGAGATACCATTGCTTAGAATTGTTGATGGTGAAACTGGTCTTTTACTAGGTCTAGAGGATATTATGAGAATACAAGCAATGAGTTCTATTTTGGTAAGAGAATAAGAATAATACTCAATTGATGAGTTGCTAGAGTTAGATCCGCATATTACTAACAATGACCCCATTAATGATGGTTTAATTCTTGATGATCCAAACTCTATAGAAGTAGACTTAATAGAACATGTCTTGTCAGTTAATAGTTTTGATGCTAACGTGATGTTGTCCTTACCAGACTTTAATTCATTATCCTTAAGAAACCCTGACTTAATTTATTGGACAAATTCAGATCCTAATCCTATTATGCACTTCCCCAATGACTACACTTTGGCTTGCTACCTAAATGCTTGTGAACCTTATCCTTCTTCCACCAATGCAAGGAGCGTGAACATGTCATAGGAGGATATCAAGTTTCTCAGTCACAAATTGAAAAATAAAAATAAAATAACTGACGGTGAAAACCATGTTGTGGCAGTGTCAAATTCTAAAATCTTAAAAACAAAAGATGTATCTGATGGTGAAAACTTCCTAGAGGTGCCAAAAGATGAGATTCTTAATATCCTCCCTGAGCACTTTCAAGAAAGATCTTCAGTTTTGATAGAACCAGCACAACCAATTAACTTGGGCACAACTGAAGTTCCTCAAATTGTACACCTAGCACAATCTTTGTCAGACGAGGAGAAGATACAATTCACTAAGTTCCTGAAAGAGAAAAAGATCAACTTTGCATGGTCTTACATAGATATGCCTGGACTAGATCCTAAATTAATAATGCACCATTTATCTATAGCTCCTAGGATAAAACCCTTGAAACAGAAACTAAGAAAGATGCATCCTCATGTTGCATTACTAGTGAAAGCAGAGCTAGAAAAATTACTGAAAGCTGGATTCATAAGAGTCATTGCTTATGCAAGATGGATTTCTAATGTGGTACCAGTATCTAAATTAGATAAATCTATCAGGATCTATACAGACCTTAGAGACTTTAAAAAAGCATGTCCTAAAGATGATTTTCCACTACCAAACATTGATATAATCATAGATTTTCCACTACTCAAGAGTTATCCCTGAAACAGAAAAGATGGAGATCTTTGTCAATAATCTCATCCCTGAATTGAGCTACGCTTTATAGATGCAAGATTCTCCTAGCTTTGACAGAATGATTAAAAATGCTCTCCGTATAGAGGAGGTTATGGTCAAAAAGGGGGAGATTACCCTTCAAAGCGAAAGCAAGGGGAGTAGCTCCAATTCCAAACCTAAGTGGTGGAAAAACAACAAAAATGTTGTCAATGATGGAGTGGTTGATGCTTCCAATGTTAAGTCGAAAACCGACACATTCAATCTTACTAATGGAATGCAAGCAAGCAAAGAGGCCAAAACAACACCTCCTGTTCCCAAAGCCAACAATAACAATGACAAGGGGCGCACATGGAATTCCAAACCCCAAATAAAATTCACACCTTTGGGAGAACCTCTTGAGACTGTTCTAAAGACATTGGTGGATAATAAACTCCTCACGATTCCTGATTCAAAACCTTGGGAACCAATGGTCAAACCTCGATGGTGGGATGATAACTCC
>MU225483.1:2004842-2016334 GCA_018584345.1 Thuja plicata
ATTCAAACTGTCAAAATGAGTCAAACGTGTTAAAAGTCTAGGGTTGTCAAAGTCAACTATCTTGCATATCAAACCAATCATTTTACCGCAATCGGTGAAATTGTACCACATTTTTGACCAGTTATACCATATTCATGTTCTGACCTGAAAACTTTGAAAGAATTCTTCATTTGGTGTCAAAAAAACTAGTGTCTTGTTACCGATTTTTGGTACCAAGATCAATCAGGTGGATCTGTTATGTTTTGAATGGATTAAGGTAAATTCTCAGTTCTGGCGTATCCAATTCATTTATCTCTTATTCAATTTGGCTTTACCTCTCTCATGTTTTCAGGTTTTCAAGTCTAAACCTTGCTCAAATTTGTGAAAACCCTTGACTTTCCTAGTGTTCAACATTGAAAATTCAAAACCCTAAGTCATGGCGTTTTGTTTCGCTGTTACCTTTTTCCTTTCACTTAAGGCATGTGTTTTAATTTTGGTCGCCTCGTCGCGTTACCCTAAGTGAATATTCCATTTGTCTTCCCGACTGTGCATTTCCCTTTGGTCGCATGGTCTCATAATGGTTCAGCATATTCCTTTAGTGTTATGAGACTTAGCGATTTCTTCATAGTCAGGTAGTCGCAGGATAGCCATGTCATAAGGCTCTATGAAGATGGGACCCACTGCTCAGTCAGGTGATCACGACAGATTCTTAACAGTTATGAAAATATTCTCAAACTTTGCGATTACTTCATGTCGCATTATCGCCAGATCAAGTCAAAGGTAACAGTTAGGTCAGGCCGTTAGTCGCGTGGTCTTGAAATAGAGCAGCGGTTAAGAGATTATTTCTGAGACTTCGCGACTGACCGTCTGTGGTTTGCAGTAGTGCTTAGTCAGGATGTCGCTAAAACAGGATGACAACTCAGTTCTCCGTTATGCATTGAGTGAGCAAATGGCTGCATGACATCTGTCATAAAGTGGGTGGATATTAAAAGGTTATTGGGTGGTCGCCGGAAAGAGAAAGTGGATTCAATGACTTCGAGACTAAGGTGTTCTCCCTTCAGTCGCGGTGTCTGAAATGATTTAAGGGTATGCTCAGACATCTGACAATTAAGCGGCAGCCGTAAGATGAAAATATCATAAGATCCGACGGTGGTCGCGAAGTCTGAGAAGAAAGGTGGGTTATGCCCTGCATCCCCGTCCCTACATTTTGTGTGCAAAATGTTGGGTCCCCCCCTTTTGCTTTGGTTTTCTCTTTGCTTGCGGTTTTGCCTTGTCTTTCTTTTTCTTTCTTCTCTCTTTCTCTCTCCGGGGTTTTCTTCCCCGGTGTGTTGTTTTGTTTGTTAGTTTTCTCCTCCGAGATTCCGGTCTCGGAGGTTGTCTTTGTTGGAAGCCTGATTCTGGACTCCGGGATTCCTCGCTATGATGTTCTTAAGAATATCATCACAAGGAATCCCCGGGCCCGGAGTCCGGAGGTTTCTCTCGTCTGGGAATTGCCGGAGGAGGAGGATTGCTTTACCACGGGTATAAATGGAACTTACCTGTCATTTTCACACTTACCATGATTAAAACCTTCGAGCATTTAGAGTGAATTATAGCGATTTTAAAGTGATTAGCAGGGCAGTTGCAGAGAGTTAGTAATAATCAAAGAGTGATATCTTTTGTCATTCTCAGGCAAGTGCAAGCGCTTCGTGGTGGTGATTCTGATAGTTTGACGACTCGGGTTGTTACAGAGTTCCCTCGGTAATCCTTCCTCCTCCTCTGCCTTCTGCGTTCTCAGGTTGGTGTTTCTGCACTTCCTTCCTCTCTGTTTTGCTTCCGCTTCCTGGTTTTTCTTTGGGTTTTCTTGGTTTTGTTTGTCTTTGTTTTGGTTTTGCTTTTCTGTCTTGTCTGGTCTGTGGTCTTCTGGTTTTGCTGCCCGTTGGTGGGTCGGCTCTGCCAGAGGATTTTCCGCCCTCTGTACGGAAGTCGTTTGTCTGTAAAGTCTGTAAATTGTGTAAATAATGTAAATGGTTGTATATATGCGTGTTGCTTTGTCTGGTCCTCCCGCGGGCGTCGGCCCAGGATGTATATTCATGTATATATGTATATAGCTGTATGTAACCCTTGTATATACCTCCTCATTTTTGTGTATATATCCTTTGGCTCCATGTATATCCTTCTGGGTGGCTTGACAAGCTAGTCGAGTCGCCTTTGCTTCTGGTTTTTTTTGCCTTCAAACTCACTTCAAGGCAGAAAACCACCTATTTGAAACTCGGCTCTCGGCCAATTTCAAACAGGTAGTTTTCTCTCTCCTCCATCAAGTCTGTCAGACCCCCCCATTTATTTCCCATGCACGCAATTAATTTCAGCCAAGTGGCTTTCCCTTTTTGTGCGTTTGGACAGTTGGCTCCACCGTCATCGCCATCACATTCATTTAATGCCAACCCACGTGGGGCCCACGTGAGCTTGACAACTTGCTCTTCCGTTCATCTTCGCGAATGGTCATTTCTCTGGGCCTCAGGTCTCTTCCCACCATCCATCATGTGTCCTTACCAAGTATGATAAAGTCCCTGAACCCGGATGTATGATTCATAAAGTTTACAGTGTTTTTCTTTTCGGTTGCCTTTGCATGATACTAACTTTTCGAGGAGGAAAAACACCACGGTGGTAAATTCTTCGGGTCTCGGAATAATTATTTTAATAAGTGTATTCTGACGGTCATCTTGTCTCGCAGGTCCCCAGACTTCATATTCCAAACATTTCTGAAGCGTCCGCATCATCTCCACTCGGAAGCCCGGAACTGCCAACCACAACAGAGACTAGGGCCACCGCAAAGTCAAAGATGGAGAGGGCCCTGGTGAAGCTGCCCCTCACCATGAAGTTTGTACAAGATAATGAGATTGTGGGCTCAAAGATTGAGTCCAAGGTAAAACTGATGACCGACACCTGTGTCGGGACTTGGGCAGAAATGCAGGCCTTAGTAAAGATCATGCACATCCAGCGACAGGCTGGAGATCAATTGGTGATCAACTTCGGGAACTCCAGAATCCTCTGGGCGGCCTGTTTCCCGTGCTCTGTGCAATCTCCAGAGCTTATCCTAACATTGGCAAGCCACTACAACTCTTCTGTCCGGGCCGTCATGCTCGCACTCGCGGAGCCCACAGGATACCCCACTCCACTGGTGTCTCTCGACCCAGTCACCTTCGAAGCAAGCCTGGGGATCCCACAATTTTCCAAGGCCTCGGTGGTCACAAGGACTGATGCCTTGAAGCAGTTCACACAACTGGAGGATGTTTCCCGGGTATACATGAATACCTATTGGCTCAAGGTCCCAAAGAGGGACCCAAAAAGAATGAAGATAGAGATCCCTCGCTCTAAATTCAAAGAGAGCATCCAGATGGGGATGATAGCATTGGCGCGGGTCTTCGGGAAACCCTCCACCCAGGAATTTGCAAAATGGATGTATTATTTCCTCCTTGGCATCGCTACCAAGGAAGGATTCTTTGACTGGGCCACCATAATTTCCAATCACGTCGATTCTGGGTTCTGGTAGCTGAACCAAAAGAAGAAGTTCTATATGTCTTCTTACATTTTCTGGGCCCTGGCGCAACAATGGCCCCACTCTCATGGCCTACTCACTGATGGAGTACTCAGGATTGGCCCAGGACAAAAGTCACCGTGGGACCATTTCCCACAAATTCAATGGGAAGCCAGTTTCCCCAGTTTTTTTTGAGTAAATGACGTGTTCGTTTACTACCATCTGCTTACACCAACCCGGGATGCCGGATACCGCCTGTCAACGGAGGCGATGAAATTGGTCAGTAGTTATGGACACTACTATTTTCAATTCTAACAGCACTCATACATTAGGGTCGCCGGCTTCTCTGGGAAACCCTACTTGTTGCCCAGACATTGTGGGGACAAGATCGTGCTGCTGGAATATTGCCGACAAATAATGGAGCTGCACGCCTTCTTGGCCCTCAAGAAGGTCCCAAATGTCTCATTCCCAATCTCATGTGGGAACTACACATGCATTTTGGCCGCCGCAAAGGAGGCAGACAATGAGTTAAAAAGCTACAACTTACAATAGTTCTATCTGGCGCGGAAGAATTTTGATCCGCATGGCCGAATTGCAACGGCACTGCCCCGAGATTCAGAGCCTCATCGAATACATATGGAGGATTTCTAGGCAGATTGCCAAGATGATGTGGAGGTGCGGAGCAGGCACTATGTCAGGATGACAGCTGGAATGATGCAGAAGCTTTGGCTCCAGAAATTCCCAGCCGACTTCTCAGATAATGCCCCCACCGAGGATCCCCAGTACAAAGAAAAGGGGATCGACAAAAGAGCCCTTCCATCGGTAAATTGGGCAGCCCAGGAAGAGCCCACAATTGAAGACTTCACCTGGGAAGTAGTAGAGCAAAGTCACGCCTACTTCAAGAAAGTGTGCCCCGGGAGTACTCGCCGGACAGCCCAGCCAGCACCAAAGCTAACTCCACCACCAATACCAAGATTGACCCCGGGGGCCGGGACTTCTTCGTGGGGGGCAGATAAGGGGAAGAGAATACATACAACCCCTTACGCGCAAGAAGTCCCCATAGTGGAGCAAATAAAACAATCGATGGTGGCTTCCCAACAAATGAGGGAACAGTTAATTACGAAGCTGGCCACCCCACCATTAATGACCGGGCCACTTCATCCTCCTTCCTCCCCGTCATTGGCCGCCTTAATGGTCAAGGCGACGGGGGTGGATCCGCTGGAAGCAGTGGCAATAAAAGATGCGGGACCCCCTCTGGTAACCGGAGGAAGAGGAAGCACATAAAATAGCCCAAGGCAGAACCAACGCCGGCGGCGTCCCTCCCCAGGGAAGTGGAGATTCTTTCTTCCAGTTCCCCAGAGTCGGAGAAAGAAACAGAGCTTGCAGAGGTCCCGGCCAGTCCCCCTCCAGAAGAAGAATTTGATGTGTTTGTGGCTGATGATTTTGGCAACTTATAGGGGGACAATACCCAAGCAGGGGCGGAAGTCCCAGAGATAGAATCAGAAGCTGCAGAACAAGAAGCCGTAGGGTAGGAGCAGCAGATGGAAAAAAAGGAGCCAGAGTCAGAGATTATCTCCGAAGCTCCAGAGATGCAAGGTCTGGGAGTGGAACCACTAAATCTAGCTGAAAAAATGGCATCCGCTGGGGGAACCGGACCTCCTAGAACAACCATAAACCCAGCCGCCACGTTCCCAAGGCCACTCCCGGGGGCGACCTTCGGGCAGGTTATCACAGTGGCCCAAACTCTAAATCTTGGCCCGATACCTCCCCTACTGCCAACAGAGGAAGAAATTCCTCCAGAAGAAGAAGAACGAGAAGAAGAGCAGCTCAAAGAAGAAATCCCTGAGGAAGCCTACCAGGGTCCAGACCCAATGCTAGATGTACAGGACCAGGCTGAGGAGATCAAGATTGAAAATAACATCGCTGCAGAGGAAGTTGAGGTAGGGAGGGGAACGGATGAAGTTCACATTGAAAAAGAGCAACAGCCACCGGACACTAGGAGAGAATCGGAATAACAAATTCTGGCAGGAAGGCCGCCTCTCCCACCTCAGTGGCTGGTAGAAAGCAAGAAGAGAAAATCTCGGTCCGCACCAGTGATTCCTCCCTCCCTGGCCGAAATGATGGCCCTAGCTCAGGCCTTGCCAAAGGAAAAGAAGGTCCGGACAGTTCATACTCTACGAACTGGGACGGGCGGAGAGACAATTGCCGTTGTGGCAACACCTCCCCCAGACACCGATGAGGCAATCGCAGACCCTGCAGATTACAATGTTGCAGAGGTGTCCCTGGGCAAAAGGGGAAAGCAAGGCGAGGTATATTTGCTGAAGGAGGCAGCAAGGGCAGTTGAAGCCCGATACGAAAAAGAGGCCCAGAGGCTCAAGGGTGAGAAAGAAAAGAACGCAAACCTTATGGGGTTGCTTACTGAGCTGGCCAGACCCATCAATGCCGCCCCTCTAGAGACCTCCACATCAAAGGAATTACCGCAGAGTGACATAGACTCCCTGTGAGTAATGAAAAAGAAGGCCCAAGTAGTAGACGAATGGGTCGCCCTACAGATAGGAAACACCCGGCGTCTCCTTGCGTCCACTCTCCCAGACTTGTACATGGCCCGACAAGTTATTCATCAGGCAGAAACACTTATTGAGCAGTGGGAGAGTGACGCCGAAAATTACCAGGCGTGGAAGGTGGAGCTCGAAGAGCTCCTCACCTTGGGGGAGGACATAATTTCTGAATCTAAAATTCTGGGTGAGAAATCATTTGACTTTGTAAGGACTCAGCACGCCAGACTTGACCTCACATTGGAGGTAACCAAGCAACTAGTAGAGTCCTTGCAAGAGAAGGTAAACACCATGAAATATCCTTCTAATTTATATAATTCTTATGTAATAAAGATTTCCAGGGCTGATCCCCTTAGTACAGATACATATACCCCCGAAGATTTGGTTTTGCAGAGTTTTGATGAAATAATGAAATCCCGGTATCAATATCCGGAGGGAGTGGGCAGGGCCCAAATGCCAAAATTAACTGAAATGATACTTAAGGGCCATGACGCGGCGAGGATGGCAGATGAATTTAAAGAAAATGTTCCAGACCTAGGGGAACAAGTTGAGGTCGCCAAGCACAGAAGGGCCAGCCTGAAAAATATAGATGAAGATGCCATTTCCTGTCTCCTTCAGGCTTTCAACGATAATAAGCAACCTTGAGCTTTCTCCGGAGGCCGGGGAAAAACTCACATTGAGTATTCTTTATTCTTTTTGGGATGCAAGTTCTCAGATCCTGGAGTCCCAGATCCAAAGTTTTGTATTCTTCAAAGTGATCTTTTTCTGACAGGATGGTCTTCTCGAGGCGCCGCTCAGGAGTACACCTGGCACATTGGAGACAGGGCGCCGCATTTCCCATTTATGAGGCATGTAACCTCGGTCCCCAGGGGACCTACTTTCTTCCTTTTTCTCTCTTGCTCTCTTCTCAAGACCAATTCTTCCGATGTATATTCTTGTCTTTTCTTCTGACATGACAGACCTATTCCGTCTCCAGGTCTTTTGTAGGGTGGCGCGGGTAGTACCGGCCCCCGAATATTATATTTTATTGAAGAGTGTAAAATAGGGTTAGGGTTAGAAGAGTTTTATAAATAGGCAAATCGGCCCATTTCCAAGGGTCGGCAAAATTGATGACTTTGTTGTCCATAGCAATAGTAAAGAAACTCCTCTTTTTAAGTTGCAGAGCTCAATGCTCCATTGTTCTGTTCTTGATAGTTAGATGCTCCCCTAGAGCCGCCATTGTATCACGCACCAGTGCTTGCTGGACTGAATATTAATGAAGAAGGAAGGATTCTTGGAAATAATTTTGTTGGCGTTCTTGCTTCTGAGTTAATGGTATTTCATTATTTAACATTCTGTATGTATTTTACTCTGGTATGTTAAAGTAGATTAACGACCTCTTTATTCCCGCTACTGATAAAATGCTAGCTGATGGTTATGTGTTTCTTCGGTATTTAGTGTAGTTTACCAGAGTATTATTGATGTTCCAGACATTTCAACATGACTATAGCTAGATGAAATATTTCTAACCCTGCAGGATCTTTTTCTCATTTTATTTGCTAAGTATAGAACGCTCGAGAAAACCCTACTTCGATCGAATCCCCGGAGAAGATGAGTTGAAGAAACCAGCTATCCCCCTCGAAAAAAGTCACCTCTCCCAACCAAGCCCCGCACCGTCGTGACCCGACACCCAGTGCTTGGAGGCCCAGAGGATTTATTTCCCCCAGACAACCTTTACAGGCAAAGTTGGCCGATTTCCCCGGAACCCGGTGACAACTTATGACTGTTGGTGGACCCGGTCAGCAAAACCCTGTCAACAGAAACTGGCGCTAGAAGGAGGGCATGAGCTCATCCCCCTCCAAAGATTTTGATTTTACACCTTCTGAGAGTTCCCCGAGTTGTAGTTTTGGTAGACAAGCCTTCAGTTGGATTGGATCTTTCTCCCCAGCAAAATTTGAAAGAGTCCTTAGGTCCGCCCCGAACCCCAAAAAGTTTGTCGAGCTCGAGCCCCTTGCTAGAAAGAAGCGGACCTCAAAAGTCACACCAGCCACTATTGCCTGGGGATCTACCATACCTCTGAATACCCAAGCTCCCCAGACAGTCCCGGGAACCAGTACCCAAACCACTACCCAGCATATAGTTCCCCCAATGGCTGCATATTTTAGAAACACCGGGTCCCCAATGGGCACTTTTTCGGGTGCAACCAATGATTTACCCTCTCACCCAGAGAAAATCTACCCACGATATGAGCACTTAGGCTCACGGACCGCAGAAGAACACTTACAGGCATACAAAGATGCCATGAATCGACACCGAATCCAGCATAAAGATGTTGTGACCCGTATGTTCCCGCTGTCCTTAGGACAAAGCGAGTTGAACTAGTACCTTAACTTGCCTGCCAACTCCATCAACACTTGGAAGGACATGGAGGACACCTTCTTGGCTGCCTTTCGCGTGCATGTGGACCCAACTTGGTCCCACAGCCAGTTCATCTCCATCCAAAAGGAACCCAATGAACTTCTTGCATCATTCAACCACAGGTTCCAGCGCGCCCTGAAGCGATGCATGGGCCCTTTTATGCCATCTCTAGATGTAACCATACAGACTTATCTTAATGCGATGGACCCTTTTGTTGCCACTCTCCTTTGGAGAACAACTACCCCGGGCGACCGGGACACCTTGGCAAAAGTCTACAACCTAGCCCTAGAGCTGTCCCGTGGTCTCAACAAATCTGCGGGCGGGATTGGACAGAACACACCCTTTAACATGATCCCCGGTGGAACTACATATGCCGGGGGATACAACCCAAATCTGGCAATAGGTGCCCCCTCGATGGCAATGAATCCTCCGCCGCCCGTGATAGACCAACAGGCCTGATATGTTTACCCAGCCCAGACCCAAATCACACCGGGTATGAAAGTCTTCCCTTGGAATCAGCCGCAGCAAACACAACAGACCCAGACACAACCGTTCGGAGTGCCATTCTTCCAGTCGTCCACGACTGGAGGATTGTCGCCCTCGACTCTGGCTAACACTGCTGCCTTCCCGGGAAACCAACAACAACAACAGCTATCACATTGTGATGCTAACACTCAGTTGACCGCCGAGGTTGAATCCCTTCGGTGAATGTTGTCCACCTTGACCATGGACATGGGCCAACTGAAGGCGGGGTCCTACGCGCAACAGAATTCAAATTCCCAGAGGGGGAACATTTTCTCTGGCCAATGAAATAATAGTGCTGGAGGGAGAAACTTCAACAACGGGCCTAGGCCCAATCAGCAGCAATGGAATAACAACGCAAATGCCAAAGGCCCGCCTCTGAACCACAACACCAACCAAAATGGTGCTGGACCATCCCATTTTACACCAGTCGCAGACTTCCAGCCCATGACTAACTGGTGTAGGTTACATGATACTGGTTTGCATAATGAGGTGAATTGTGCCACTTTGGAGAAGGTCATCATGATCTCCTAGCTGGACAGGTAGCAGTCACATGACGCTACCCCTCCAGAGCCTCCTGTCTAAGAAACAACCCATAGTGCCTTCACCTGTGATACCATCTTCTTCGGGACTTCTGGAGAAGATGAAGAAGAATCTGAATTGCAGGGATTCTTTGACGAATCCATTCTGCCCTTCGAGGCCAACGCCTTTACTAATCCGCAGGCTCCATACAACACTCAGAGTCAAGTTGGTAAAGGACCAGCTTACACGCCCATACCTCCTATCAAAGATACTCCTCCTACCTAGAATAACGAAACTGATCGACCGGTACCTCCAAAAGGTCCTAGCTCTAACCAAGCGAAAGACCTCGTCGAGGAAAATCACCCGTTCCCAGGAGGAAGGTTCGATATTACGAAGGTGTTAGAGCAGACCACCACCTCCATGACCTTGATGGAGGTTTTGCTAAATTGTCCTGAGCAGAAGAAGTCCCTTTTGAAGCTCTTAGGGAACCCGGAAGCAGTTAGCCGCCCACCCAAGACCGTCTCCTTCGAAGATACTAATGCGGCCATCTTTCAGGGAAATAATGAGGATCCTCCCTTCCTACTAGGCCTGAACATATACGGAAAAAATATACATAACTGCTTAGTAGATTTTGGAGCTTCGGGTAATATCATGCCCTTGTCCATTTGTCAGAAGCTCAGACTCCACCCCACCCCATCTAACGGCGCAATAATCCAACTGGATAAGACTGCTATGAAAATGGTAGGGGAATTGAAGAATGTCCGGATACATCTTATCCGGGACCCCAGGATAGCCAGCATCATTGACATCCAAGTGGTGGACATCCCAGAGACCTACGGGATGTTACTAAGTCGAAATTGGTCTAAGTCCTTGAACGGATACTTCTCGACCAACTTCACCCATTTATGGCTCCCATGGGAAGGAGAATCAAATAAGATCCGGGTTGAAAGAAAACCCCGGATGAAACAGGCCCTTATAGAGGTGGGGAGGGTCAACAAAGTCTTTTTCTCTAAAACTTCTTTGGGGGTGTACAAACCTTTTGAAATTTTAACATTTGATTTCATCCCCGGAGAGGATCCCGCCGTGCTACAGAGAGCACAAGACCTAGAAGAAAAAATGAGAGTTGAAGTCAACTCTCAAGACTCCACAGCAACCCTGGCCACACTCTTGTCCGGCACCTGGTGTCAGGTACACTACCAGAAACATTCAGAACTGGAGTGTGGGCCATGTCTCTCGATTGCTAACCGGCACCTTGATGTCCTCCGGAACAAACATGCAACTGAGTTCCCGGGACCCAGTGTTCCTACGGGATGCGCTCCTTTGGT
The DNA here is from genome assembly GCA_018584345.1 of Thuja plicata. Classification (NCBI taxonomy): domain Eukaryota; kingdom Viridiplantae; phylum Streptophyta; class Pinopsida; order Cupressales; family Cupressaceae; genus Thuja; species Thuja plicata. Next base: position 2,015,660 of record MU225483.1, read on the forward strand.
GCCATTTCCCCAGGAATCCCAAATTCAAAAGGCTCCAGAGGAAAATTCCACTTTCACGTTGGTATTCCAAGAAGGGGACCTTAAGTCCCCCAGCAATAATCTAAAGAAAATTCCCACTCCCCAGCCCCAGATTACAAACAATGACTTATGGACCCTTAAGTTCGATGGGTCACGATCCAAACAAGGTTGTGGGGCTGGGGTAGAATTAATCAACCCGCGAGGGAAATCTTTCCTCGCGTCTTACAGGCTGCAGTTTAACTGTACAAATAACGTCATGGAGTACGAGGCTTTGGTCCTTGGACTCTTATTTTCTCTAAGGAAAGGTGTCACCCGCCTCCGGGCTTTGGGCGATTCAGAGTTGGTTGTTAAACAAGTCTGGAGTCAATACACATGTCACGACAAAAGGCTAGCTGCATACCGCAACCGAGCTTGGAGCCTTATCAAAGATTTTGATGCCTTTGGCATTGACCTCATTCCCCAACGACGGAACTACGTCCCAGATGCCCTCACCATTTCTGCCAGCACACTTGAGCCAATGGCCGGCTCGCGACTCCAGAGATTTTCAGTTGAGATGGTCCCCACCCCCTCCATCCCAGACAATGTTACCCACTTTCAGGTTTTTGAAGATGATCAACACATCCTGGCCTTCATGGCCAATGTTGGTGTCTTTGAGGA
>MU225483.1:2016384-2027269 GCA_018584345.1 Thuja plicata
GGCCAATGTTGGTGTCTTTGAGGACCAGATAGTGGAGGAACGAGACCACGACGATACTGGGCAAGGTGATGAAGATGATGGGATCATGGACTTGCCCACCAACACCATCCCAAAGGGGATGGTTGCACTGGAACGGATCTTCAACTCGAACCCTTGGGCCCGTGAGAAGGTGTCATGCTCCTCTGAGGGAGGAAAGTTTGAAAAGGTTAACATCGGCCAGCTCGGTGAAGAAAAGATCATCCACATTGGTACCTCCTGTTCCCCTAAGGAAAAGGAGAAGATTCTCATGATTCTCTAAGAATACATCGACGTAATTGCCTGGGGTTACGAAGACTTAAAGACATATGATACATCCATCATGACCCACACTATTCCTCTAAAACCTGACGCTAAGCCTTTTCGGCAAAAGCAAAGACCGGTCAACCCCCTGATAGAACCTCTGATCCATTAAGAAGTAGAAAAACTACTGTCAGCCTGGATAATCTTCCCAATCCGGCACACTACGTGGGTTGCCAACTTGGTTCCCGTGAAAAAGAAGAACGGCAAGATCTGCCTCTGCGTGGATTTCTGAAATTTGAACAAGGCATCTAAAAAAGATAATCACCCTCTCCCCTTGTTGGATGAGGTGTTGCAGATAGTAAATGGATCCCAGATGATGTCCTTCTTGGATGGATATTCAGGGTACAACCAGGTCATGGTCAAGTATGAGGACAGAGAGAAAATAGCGTTTACCACCAAGTGGGGAACGTTTGCGTACAGAAGAATGCCCTTCGGTTTGATCAATGCAGGGGCTACATTTCAAAAGGCCATGGACATTGCGTTCGAAGGCCTCATAAATCGATGCATAATCATCTACATAGATGATTTAACCATCTTCTCTCGGGACAGGCGTGATCATCCCGCCCACCTCACTCAGATCTGCGAGAGATGTCGCTGGTATGGAATATCCCTCAACCCCAAGAAGTGCATATTTGGGGTCACCGAGGGGAAGTTGCTCGGGCATATTGTCTCTAAGAAGGGTATATCCATAGACCCTGATAGAGTCAAAGCATTGTTGAATCTACAGATGCTTGGCAGCAAGAAAGAGATGCGATCCTTTTTTGGGAAGATCAACTTTGTGCGACGGTTCATCACAGGATTCGCAGAAATAGTTAAACCACTCAATGAGATGATGAAAAAGGATGCCAAGATTGAGTGGAGTCCTGAAGAAAAATGGGCGTTCACCCATATCAAACAGACCATAACGGAAGCACCTGTCCTGGCTAGTCTAGACTATTCCCTTCCATTTTACATTTATTCATTTGCTTCGCCGCACTCTGTTGCGGCAGTGTTGACCCAGAAGGTTGAAGGGGAGGAACGACCAATAGCTTTTATGAGTTCCCCCTTCAAGAATGCCGAATTCCGGTATTCATCACTAGAAAAATAGGCCTTTGCTCTAGTTCGCGCCATGAAGAAATTTCGGCATTACATCCTCCGGAGCAAAGTACACGCTATCATTCCGGACCAGGCCATTAAATTTCTGCTGATGCAGAGTGAATTGGGAGAAAGACGGGGGAAATGGATGGCCATCCTCTAGGAATATGACTTAGAAATGCAGCCCATGAAAATAGTCTGAGGCCAGGGACTAAGTCGGGCGATGGTAGAAGAGACTCCCCACATAGAATGCCAAACTTACACAATAGTGAAGTCCATCACCCAAGACCCGTGGTATACCAATTTGGTATACTTGTTGTTAAACAACAAATGCCCGGAGGGGTTACCTCCCCACAAATGCCACGCTCTACAGATGAAAAGCACACACTTCATGATAAAAAACTTTGCGCTTTACCACAGAAACTACGAGGGAGTGTACCTCCGGTGCATCGATAGAGACCAAGCTGCGAGAATAATCGATGAATTCCATGGACAGTTTGGAACCGAGAATGGTTCAGCTAATGCCACTGCCCACCACATCCTTTGGGCCAAATATTATTGGCCCTATATATTCAAATATGTTTACGCTCATGTAAGGAAATTCCACACTTGCCAAACCGCAGCGCATCGTGAGCGTAACCCAGCGATGCCTCTACAACCAGTCTACGAGGCTAGACCCTTCGCCCAATGGGCATTAGAATTCATCGGGGAGATCAACCCCAGCTTGTCTGCCAACCATCGATACATCCTTACTGCTACTAATTACTGCACTCGGTGGTCTGAAGCTATACCTTGTAAAAATAACACGGCTGACGTGGTTATTAAGTTCTTGGAAGAAAACATCATCACACGGTTTGGAATGCCCTTTGCTTTGGTATGTGACAATGGTCTGGCATTTTCCTTAGCACAGTTACTTGAATGGACCTACAATCGAAAGATCACACTGAAGTTCTCCAGCAACTATTACCCCCAGGGAAACGGCGTTTCTGAATCAATGAACAAAAAATCTTCTTGAAGTGATCAAACACCTGTTAGAACAAAACCCCCGGGATAGGCATCAAAAGCTGAAATTTGCCCTCTGGGTGAATCGCATTCGTATTAAGGCCACCCTGGGAACATCACCATTCCACTTGGTTTATGGCCAGAACCCTATATTCCCGGTCAACTTACAGATCCCAGTCTTGCAGTTTATGCAGGAATTCAGGAACAGGGACAACATTATGGAGGTTTGGCTCTTAAATCTGGTGCGGATGGAAGAATAGAGAGACGCAGCCCTTGAACATTTTGCGCGTCATCAAGCAGTGGTAAAAAGATGGTTTGACAGAAGAGCCCAATATAAGGCTTTTCAGATTTCAGATCTGGTCCTGTTGTGGGATAAGGCCCGGGAGAAGAAAAGAAAGCATACCAAATTCCAACGGCTCTGGCTCGGACCATACTTGATCTCAGAGATCTGCGGAACTAATACTTACCACCTCAACAGCCTGACTGGGGAACCTGTCACATTTCCCGTTAATGGACAGTTTCTCAAACACTATTTCGAATAAGGTGAGTTCGTCCTAAGTTGTATTATATGTAAAGCTTTCCGCTTGTAAATATTTCCTCCGGGTGTCTCGTTGCGAGGTACCCTACCTTGTAAATAGTCTTGTCAACTGTCCTCCAGGGAAGTCCCTTTCTGTTATTTTTGTTTTCACTTTTGGTTTTCTTTCGGTCCTGGAGTTTTGTTCCGTCTTGCAGGAATTGGAATGCTTCGCATAACTTTGGCCTTTGGTACAATGTCTACAGCATGGTGAACTTTAGAATCTATCTTTAGCACGGTGGAATCGACCGGGTCTCCAGGGTTTGTTTTACTGGTCATGGCACATTTTAAAGAATTTCCATTGGGTGTTCCCTCCGGGAGTCTGGTAATCAGTGAACAAAATAATTATATAAGGAACAAGTAATCGGACACCCCGAGGGTAGATCGGTTGTACTAGTTGGTTGACCCACGTCTGAAAATCTAAAGAAATTCTCCCCGGGTCCAGAGTTTTATCCTCTCTTCAAACATGAGTATAGGTGGATAGGTGAAAGAAGTACCGCCATTAAAATTAGCTAAGCTTAAGCTTAATGCTGAAAGAAGTACCGCCTTCCCCACCCAGAAACAAATAAAATAGTAAGAGGAAAAGGTGGGATAGAACTCCGGTCTCCGGGGGAAACGAGCAAATTGATGACTGGTTTGATGTGATTAGTACCTCTTCTCTACTCCTCCCAAAGGTCATCGGCTTGATTTCCTTCCAAAGCACACATGACACCACTGATAAAAGACTACAGACTGACTCCTGTGTGGGTGTATTCTCTCGGATATGTTGCTCTTTTCCTATCAGACGCTTCGGGATAAGGCTTATTCTGGTTTTGCTAACCAGAGATTCTTTAGTTCTCAAATGCGCTAAGGCATTCATCCTAGATAGTCGCCATTTGTTATGCCCTGCATCCCCGTCCCTACATTTTGTGTGCAAAATGTTGGGTCCCCCCCTTTTGCTTTGGTTTCCTCTTTGCTTGCGGTTTTGCCTTGTCTTTCTTTTTCTTTCTTCTCTCTTTCTCTCTCCGGGGTTTTCTTCCCCGGTGTGTTATTTTGTTTGTTGGTTTTCTCCTCTGGGATTCCGGTCTCGGAGGTTGTCTTTGTTGGAAGCCTGATTCCAGACTCCGTGATTCTTCGCTATGATGTTCTTAAGAATATCATCACAAGGAATCCCCAGGCCCGGAGTCCAGAGGTTTCTCTTGTCTGGGAATTGCCGGAGGAGGAGGATTGCTTTACCGCGGGTATAAATGGAACTTACCTGTCATTTTCACACTTACCGCGATTAAAACCTTCGAGCACTTAGAGCGAATTATAGTGATTTTAAAGTGATTAGTAGGGCATTTGCAGAGAGTTAGTAATAATCAAAGAGTGATATCTTCTGTCGTTCTCAGGCAAGTGCAAGCGCTTCGTGGTGGTGATTCTGACAGTTTGATGACTCGGGTTGTTACGGAGTTCCCTCGGTAATCCTTCCTCCTCCTCCACCTTCTATGTTCTCAAGTTGGTGTTTCTGCGCTTCCTTCCTCTTTTTTTTTCTTTCGCTTCCTGATTTTTCTTTGGGTTTGCTTGGTTTTGTTTGTCTTTGTTTTGGTTTTGCTTTTCTGTCTTGTCTGGTTTGTGGTCTTCTGGTTTTGCCGCCCGTTGGTGGGTCGGCTCTGCCAGAGGGTTGTCCGCCCTTTGCGCAGAAGTCATTTGTCTGTAAAGTCTATAAATTGCATAAATAATGTAAATGGTTGTATATATGTGTGTTTTGTTTGGTCCTACCGCAGGCGTCAGCGTGAGATGTATATTCATGTATATATGTATATAGTTGTATGTAACCCTTGTATATACCTCCTCATTTTCATGTATATATCCTTTGGCTCCATGTATATCCTTCCAGGTGGCTTGACAAGCTGGTCGAGTCACCTTTGCTTCTGGTTTTTTTTGCCTTTGAACTCGCTTCGAGGCAGAAAACCACCTGTTTGAAACTCGGCTCTCGACCGGTTTCAAATAGGCAGTTTTCTCTCTCCTCCATCAATTCTGTCAGACCCCCCCATTTATTTCCCATGCGCACAATTAATTCCAACCAAGTGGCTTTCCCTTTTCATGCGTTCAGACAGTTGGCTCCGCCGTCATCGCCATCACATTCATTTAATGCCAACACACATGGTGCCCACGTGAGCTTGACAACTTGCTCTTCCGTTCATCTTCGTGAACGGTCATTTCTCTGGGCCTCGGGTCTCTTCCCACCATCCATCATGTGTCCTTACCAAGTATGATAAAGTCCCCGGACCCGGATGTATGATTCATAAAGTTTACAGTGTTTTGGTTTTCGGTTGCCTTAGCATGATACTAACTTTTTAGGAAGGCAAAACACCACGGTGGTAAATTCTCTGAGTCCCAGAATAATTATTTTAATAAGTGTATTCTAATGGTCGTCTTGTCTCATAGGTCCCCAGACTTCATATTCCAAACATGTCTGAAGCGTCCGCATCATCTCCACTCGGAAGCCCAGAATTGCCAACCACAACAGAGACTAGGGCCACCGCAAAGTCAAAGATGGAGAGGGCCCTGGCGAAGCTGCCTCTCACCATGAAGTTTGTACAAGATAATGAGATTGTGGGCTCAAAGATTGAGTCCACGGTAAAGATGATGACCGACACCAGTGTCGAGACTTGGGCAGAAATACAGGCCTTGGTAAAGATCATGCACATCCAGCGACAGGCTGGAGATCAATTGGCGATCAACTTCGGGAACTCCGGAATCCTCCGGGCGGCCTGTTTCCCGTGCTCCGTGCAATCTCTGGAGCTTATCCTAACATTGGCGAGCCACTATAACTCTTCTGTCCGGGCCGTCATGCTCGCACCCGCGGAGCCCACAGGATACCCCACTCCACTGGTGTCTCTCAACCCAGTCACCTTCCAAGCAAGCCTGGGGATCCCACAATTTTCCAAGGCCTCGGTGGTCACAAGGACTGATGCCTTGAAGTAGTTCACACAACTGGAGGATGCTGCCCGGATATACATGAATACCCATTGGCTCAAGGTCCCAAAGAGGGACCCAAAAAGAATGAAGATAGAGATCCCCCGCTCTGAATTCAAAGAGAGCATCCAGATGGGGATGATAGCATTGGCCCGGGTCTTCGGGAAACACTCCGCCCAGGAATTTGCAAAATGGATGTATTATTTCCTCCTTGGAATCGCTACCAAGGAAGGATTCTTTGACTGGGCTACCATAATTTCCAATCACGTTGATTCCGGGTTCCGGCAGCTGAACCAAAAGAAGAAGTTCTATATGTCTTCTTACATTTTCTGGGCCCTGGCGCAACAAAGGCCCCACTCTCACGGCCTGCTCACTGACGGAGTACTCAGGATTGGCCCAGGAAAAAAGGCGCCGTGGGACCATTTCCCACAAATTCAATGGGAAGCCAGTTTCTCCAGTTTTTGCTGAGTAAACAACATGTTCGTTTACTACCATCTTCTTACACCAACCCGGGATGCCGGATACCGCCTGTCAACGGAGGTGATGAAATTGGTCAGTAGTTATGGACACTACTATGTTCAATTCCAACAACACTCATACATTAGGGTCGCCAGCTTCTCTGGGAAACCCTACTTGTTGCCCAGACATTGTGGGGACAAGATCATGCTGCTGGAATATTGCCGGCAAATAATGGAGCTGCATGCCTTCTTGGCCCTCAAGAAGGTTCCAAATGTCTCGTTCCCAATCTCATGTGGGAACTACACATGCAGTCTGGCTGCCGCAAAGGAGGCATACAATGAGTTAAAAAGATACAACTTACAAGAGTTCTATCTGGCGCAGAAAATTTTTGATCCGCATGGCCGAAATGCAACGGCACTGCCCCAGGCTTCAGAGCCTCATCGAATACATATGGAGGATTTCTGGGCAGATTGCCAAGATGATGTGGAGGTGCGGAGTAGGCACTATGTCAGGATGACAGCTGGAATGATGCAAAAGCTCTGGCTCCAAAAATTCCCAGCCAATTTCTCAGACACCGCCCCCACCGAGGATCCCCAGTACAAAGAAAAGGGGATCGACAAAAGAGCCCTTCCACCGGTAAATTGGGCAGCCCAAGAAGAGCCCACAATTGAAGACTTCACCCGGGAAGTAGTAGAGTGAAGTCACGCCTACTTCAAGAAAGTGTGCCCCGGGAGTACTCGCCGGACAGCCTAGCGGGCACCAAAGCTAACTCCACCACCAATACCAAGATTGACCCCGGGGGTCGGGACTTCTTCACAGGGGGAAGATAAGGGGAAGATAATAGATACAATCCCTTCCGCGCAAGAAGTTCCCATAGCGAAGCAAATAAAACAATTGGTGGCGGCGTCCCAGCAAATGAGGGAACAGTTAATTACGAAGCTGGCCACCCCACCATTAATGACCGGGCCACTTCGTCCTCCTTCCTCCCCGTCATTGGCCACCTTAATGGTCAAGGCGACGGGGGTGAATCCACTGGAAGCAGCGGAAATAAAAGATGCGGGACCCCCTCTCTTAACCCGGAGGAAGAGGAAGCACATATAACAACCCAAGGCAGAACCAACGCCGGCGGCGTCCCTCCCCAGGGAAGTGGAGATTTTTTCTTCCAGTTCCCCGGAGCCGGAGAAAGAAATAGAGCTTGCAGAGGTCCCGGCAAGTCCCCCTCCAGAAGAAGAATTTGATGTGTTTGCGGCCGATGATTTTGGCAACTTACAGGGGGACGATACGCAAGAAGGGGCGGAAGTCCCAGAGATAGAATCAGAAGCTGCAGAACAAGAAGCCGTAGGGCAGGAGTAGCAGATGGAAAAAAGGAGCCAGAGCCGGAGATTATCTCCGAAGCTCCAGAGATGCAAGGTCTGGGAGTGGACCAACTAAAGCTAGGTGAAAAAATGGAAAGTTCCTGGATCCCAGAGTCCCAGATCCAAAGTTTTGTATTCTTCAAAGTGATCTGTGTCCCGGTCCCTGAGGCCGACCGGTCACTTTCAGAAGCGGTTAATAAAGACTGTCAAAAGGTAGTTGGCCACATCAAGGGGCGTTGGCTCGGCAGTTGATTTTCTGACAGGATGGTCTTCTCAAGGCGCCGCTCAGGAGTACACCTGACACATTAGAGATAGGGCATCGCATTTCCCATTTATGAGGCATGTAACCTCAGTCCCCGGGGGACCTACTTTCTTCCTTTTTCTCTCCTGCTCTCTTCTTGAGACTGATTCTTCCGATGTATATTCTTGCCTTTTCTTCTGACATGACAGACCTATTCCATCTCCAGGTCTTTTGTAGGGTGGCGCAGGTAGTACCAGCCCCTGGATATTATATTTTATTGAAGAGTGTAAAATAGGGTTAGGGTTAGAAGAGTTGTATAAATAGGCAAATCGGCCCATTTCCAAGGGTCAGCGAAATTGATGATTTTTTTGTCCATAGAAATAGCAAAGAAACACCTCTTTTTAAGTTGTAGAGCTCAATGCTCCATTGTTCTATTCTTGATAGTTAGATACTCCCCTGGAGCCGCCATTGTATCACGCACCAATGCTTGCTGGACTGAATATTAATGAAGAAGGAAGGATTCTTGGCAATAATGTTGTTGGCATTCTTACTTTTGAGTTAATGGTATTTCATGTTTTAACGTTCTGTATGTCTTTTACTCTGGTATGTTAAAGTAGATTAACGACCTCTTTATTCTCGCTACTGATAAAATGCTAGCTGATGGTTATGTGTTTCTTCGGTATTTAGTGTAGTTTACCAGAGTATTATTGATGTTCTAGACATTTCAACATGACTATAGCTAGATGAAATATTTCTAACCCTGCAGGATCTTTTTCTCATTTTATTTGCTAAGTATAGAATGCTCGGGAAAACCCTACTTCGATCAAATCCCCGGAGAAGATGAGTTGAAGAAACCAGCTATCCCCCTCAAAAACAGTCACCTCTCCCAACTAAGCCCCGCACCGTCGTGACCCGACACCCAGGTGCTTGGAGGCCTAGAGGATTTATTTCCCCCAGACAACCTTTACAAGCGGAGTTGGCCGATTTCCCCGGAACCCGGTGACAACTTATGACTGTTGGCAGACCTGGTCAGCAAAACCCCGTCAACAAGGTGCTCTAAGGAAGAAGTCTTCCCGACTTAGCGATTAAGGTATGTCGCGCAGTCGTCAGAAGCAGAAAAGGGGCATGTAAGACCTGTTAGGGTAAGATTGAATGCTCAGGACTTATATCTCCTGACTGGGCGACTAGGCATTGTCGCGTAGTCTTGAAACATAAGTTAAACATTTGGCGACTGGGAGATCACTGTAAAGGTTAAGCAAGGCAGTTAGTCGCAAGGTCTCAAAAGGAATGATGAGTTAATGATAACTGTGCGCGACTATGACTTCAGTTATGTCGCGTGATCGCCAGATCGTGACTCAGGTCAGCCAAGGGTAAGAAAACACATTGTCACCAAGTCTTGCAATGGAACCATGGTTAGTGACTAAGGCCCGCGACAAGGAGACTTAATGCAGTCGCGCAGTCACCTAATCCAAAGATCTAAAAAGCGGCAGCAATTTTCTGATGTGACAATATCAATTGTTCGGCGACCAATCACAGGCTTGCATTTTGATTACTGTGCAAAAGGAGTAGCTAAGATGTAAGGCATTCAACAAATCACAGTGTGACATGTCAGCTCTTTTGAATGCAATTGGATTGCTTCGAGGATTCATTTTCAAAATTTTATTTCCTATCAAGCTTAGAAACTACGACTAGATTTTTGTTCAAATTCATAGCATGTTGACTTAATGACAGAACTGATGTTTTTGAATTGTGGGTTGTGTACTCTAAATGATGGCCATAAGGAGTTGATGGTGCATTCATTTTCCTTCACCATGTTTTCAGATTTCAGAGCCCAAGTTCCTAAGTTTGTAGAAGAGAGAGATAATTTGCTCAGTTTACAGCGTTTCCCAGTTTCATCAGAGAGTTCTAAATTGCAGGAAATTGTGCACAGGAAAGTCAGTTGATATCTCAGAATTAGATTTGTTTCAATATCGGTAAAAAGTAAGAGATTCAGGGTGCTACAAGTATTAGCGGAGCTATGGCTGAGATTCCACAGGTGCAGGAAACAGATGTTGATATACAAGGATTCAATAAAATATTGTATGAAGCCTTTAAAGCAGAGACTGACATCAACAAGTTCCTACTTGATATCAAAAAACATCACTGATGCTAAATGGGATAGATAAGGGGTGTATGTACAGAGTACTCAGGACTTCAAGTGGCCACCGGATGATGAAGTGAAAGCTGGGGAAGTGATGACTACACCCAGGAAAAAGAAGCTTGTAGTAGAAGAAGAAATCTTGGACGATGAGTGAGGTGAACACTTGGCACTACACTGTTCAAGACAAGAGGGACAGTTATTGTAAGAGTAGATTTTAGGTGAGTAGGCAAGCACACCTATCTAGTTTCAACATAAATACTATCAGCTTCCATCTACAAATCTGATTGCAGTCGCCAGATCAGGAGAAGAACAAGAAATATCTGTTAATATCTGTTTGACTTGGTCCTTTCACCGCTTCTTCTCTCTCTTTTTTGTCTCTCTTGTAACTTTAGGGTTAGGTTTTCTATGACCATCCGAAGCTTTTTGCATCCAAAAAGGATTCCAAGATGGTCAAAAACCCTATATATGGCCTAAGAGTTGTAGTTGTGAGGGAGTTCTAATGATGTAAGGAGGCATGCTTGTGACATTTTCTGTGTCCTTGATGTATTTTTGCAGAAGTCTGCAACTCATTGTGAGAAATAATATGCAGAGTTTGAATTTCTTGGAACCAATTTATTGAATTGTGTCAGCCTTCTCTCTTTTCTGCTTGTTTGTATGCGTTGTAGATGGTTGATGGGTTAATTGTGAATGATTTTATTTCCTTTTAATCATGTCCCATGTGTAGCATCTACTTGCAGAAGAGTATGTTTGCTTGCAGGTTG
>MU225483.1:2052130-2075649 GCA_018584345.1 Thuja plicata
TATAGCCGTTTGTATTCAAAATTTGAATTTTCTAAAGTAATAAACTATAGTTTAAAGGACTTATTGAATGTGTCAACTTATGAAAGGACTTGATATTATTATGAAATCATAATAGACCCTATCAAATTACTTCTCTACCCTAGACAACCACTAGATCCTATTCCATGGATCAATTACAACTTTTCAACATTGCAGTCCATCAAGGCATCATACAAAATTATGACTTTTTATGCTTTCAAATGCCATGATTGGTTGAAGGATTGCCCAATTGACCTTATGAAATGCTCCATGTCCACTGTGATGCTTTGGAACTTCAATGTTCCTTTGATGAGCATATGATGCTCCTGCATCACTAAGCCTAATTCTAATCTTAATCCCATCCTAACCCACTTCCTAATGATGTCACATTCCTAAATTCTTGATTAGGAATTCAACTCATTCACAAAAGTCCACATTCTCAAGCTCCCCTTCCCTCAAAGTCCACTTTCTCAAGCTTGGACCTACACCCTCACTGTGCCTTATTAATGCTTTCATAAATGCATCATTTAATGCATATACCCTCACCATGCCTCATAAATGCTATCCCTCATTAATGCTCTTGCACAAGCATTTAATAACCCTATCTCTCCTCTCACTCCCATTTTATTCTATAAATAGAATGAGTTTTAAGCTCAATAGGCCCCTGATTTTGGATTGTTGAAAGCATTGTTATGTTGTTCATAATATTAGAGACCCATATTTCATCATTTAGCTTTCATGTTATGCATTGTTATAATCTTCATTTTTAGAGCTTAAAATGCATATTTCTTGAGTATATAGATTAGTTTCATTTGAATATTTCATTCTAGGATTGTATATGTCACTGGAAAATGCATAATCTGAGGGCAATTATGGCCTTTTTCATACTCCTCCTAGATAGGAAGCAATAGGTCAATTTTAGTGATTGATATGCTTGCTAACCCTTGTTTTTCACTAATGCAATGACTTATTGAAGTGTTGTGTTGCATCTGCAGGAACTACAAATTAACACACACAATTGCATGCTTATAAAATGAGAGGAGAAGGCTTCCTTATATACTAGTATAGGGCACAAACTTCTAGAGAGGTTGACATATGAGAATTAAATTCCAATTATTATCATACCCTAGAAGTGGACCTATATTAAATTCATTTTTAAGAGTCACCACTTTGAAGCCCAAAACAGCTGACACGCAACCAGGAAATAATTATTTCCAAACCCCGACATTCGAAAATCTTTGAAATTTGAAATATAGACCCTGGGTCAAGGTCGAGGTCGACGTTGACCTAGGTCAGGGTCAAGGTTGACCTTGACCCTGAGGTCAAGAACCTCAAAATCTCATAGCAGGATACCAGAAATAGGTAGGAGAGAAGTGGAAAACAAGACAGGACAGGGGAAAAACTAGATCCAAGTCAAAGACCCATTCAAGGCATTTGACATGACCCCAAACCACTTACTCAAAGGGCTAAACTAGTCCTAAATGGAAGTGCTTCCATTTTTCGATGATATATTTAGCCCCCACTTTAGCAAGAGTATGGACTTGATGCAAACTCTTGGTAAAGGAGATCACAAAGAAAAGATAATCTTATTGAAATCAAAGGGACAAAGAAAATCCTCAAGCCCCCAGGGACTCAAGTCTTTGTCAACCCCAAGATTACAATAAGAGGGACATCACCAATCAAATAAAAAGAGAGAGAGGGTGTGATTACCTCGCCCAATGAGAACCTATGTCTCATTGTGAATCACACAAGGAATTAGTGCAACTGGAAAGATGGAGTTGAACCAACTAGTGAATGTGGCTACTCACTAGTCAACCCATCAAGGATTCACCCTCGAGAATATTCTATTCCAAAAGAGCAAATCTAAAACTAGAGATATCCAGTCTTAAGGATACCTTCTGACCTTAAGGGATCAAAACTTTGTAAATTGAAAAAGGAGGGATCAAGAGATCCTATAAGGTAAAAATCCACGCTTTAAGGATTAGTCTCCAAACCATAAAGGGAAAAAAAAAAATTAAGTTTGAAAATATTTTGGAAGTGCGTGTGTGCAAAAAGTGAGTAGAGTGTATGCCCCAACGTTAAACTCATTGCTAACACTTTAACATGAGGAATGGCTTTAATGGAAACATAAACAACTCCAATGATTATGTTTCCACTACGAGATGCCCCCATGCGAAGACAAATCAAGGGAAATACCACATAAACATACAGAGAACACATAAGGGATCTACCTCCCGTGGGGTCAGTATGATCATAAGATTATATATATATATATATATATATATATATATATATATATGATATTATTGTAAATGAATTGACATCATTCCGCAAAGAAAGTATAACTACAATCACAATGGAGGAAAGAAAATGCAAGAGTTACGAAGAAGAGTCTTTTCAAGCCACAACATGGAGACCAAAAAGAATCAGTGCTTCTATGTCACAAATCCAAGCAGACTACACAAGGAAAACATTTATGAATAATAGCACAGGTACAACATAACATGAAAACAACATATAGAAGAATAGAGATGCATATAAAGGAATTGTACAATAGGTTTGATTCATTATTACCTTGCACCAACAAAGTAACAAGGGTCATATAAAAGAATCAAACAAACATTTAGCAAACACATTACGAGAGAAGCACAATACAACATGTTGGTTGTATTCCTGGTTTTTTTGGTTTGCCCTAAAATTTTGTTGTCATCATGCCAATTTCTATCCAAAATTAGAAAATTTTTCCCAAATTGAAGTATCCCTGTGGAAATTTTGTGTTCTTAGGTCAAAATTCACATGAATAGTGAAAAACCCAAAACCCTAAGATGTTTTCTAAGTGAGAATGCAAAAAAGCCCTAAAAATGTCAATCGCGTTTCTATTTTTGCATTACCTTTTTGAAAGACTTAAATTATAAAAGTCATGTGCCTTTTAATGGTCGCCTAGTCGCTTAATCCTAAAAGCATATTCCATTTTATCATGGGACTTGGTGATTGACTGTTGTCAGGATGCCTTGAGAGGAAAAAGAATATTCTTTGTAAGTTATGAGACTTAGCGAAGTCCTTCAGTCATGAATTCTCCCAATGAATAAAATATGATCTGGTGACATGGAGATAAGCGGTTAAATCACGGTGTTGCGTGATATATCCTGTAGTTAGCAAATTAGCATGAGACTTAGCAATTGCTTCAGTCGTGGGGTCTCTAGATCAAAACACAGTTAGTGATAAGTTTAAATTCTTCTGTCACCAAGTCTCCAGTTAAAAGGTCAGTTAAGTAAAAGGTTCTAAGACTTGGAAAAAAACCGCAAGTTTATTGAAGTATATGGTGGTTGGGTAGTCACTGGTCAAACATGATAAGTCAGCATTTTTTCAAGCGATTTGGAGACAAATAACTAAAATGAGACACGTTTCCACAGTAAAAGGAACAAAGGGTAGTCGTGTGGTCTCCCAAAAGGAAAATATCATTTGGAAATTAAGAGACTAAAGGATGTAAAGCTATGTATTTAAATATTGTCACGTGGTCTCCAAATGATTTAGGGTTTTCAAAATATACTCAGCGACTTAGCAGAGCCGTCAGATGCAGAGTGAGATAAGATCAACGGTGGTCACTGAGTCTCTATCAATTTTGTATAAGAGTAAAATGTTCTTGCAACAATGAGATTACCTTTAGTTGCATATTCTCTGAATTAAAATTAAAAGATAATGTTTAATGGGCTATGTCACAAAGTCTCCAAAGGAAATAGTAAAGAGCAGTTTTATTTAGCGATTGGGTGACTAAGGGTGGTCGCGGGGTCTCTGAATAAACTTTGAGTTTGCCAATACTACTATCGACTTGGATTCATTTGGTCACATGATCCCTGGAAATTAATCATGGTTAAGCTAAGGTGAAGGAAATCATATAGTCGCTAGATCTCTAGAAGAATTGAGAGTTAAGAGATTTGATCAGTGACAAAGAGATAATGTATAGTCGCATGGCCGCCAAATATGAAAAGTGATAAAAAGCAGCAGTTGCTGACATGACAATATAGAGATTCATCGTCCAATAAAAATACAGAAGATTAATTACTATATGAAAAGGGTAGCTGAGATGTCTAGTGAAGAACTAATCATATCAAGACATGTCATTTTGTTCAAATTTTATAAGGGTTTTTCTGAAAATGCACTCATATGAATTTGATTTCTTGTCACATTCATGAGCTATGGCTAGGATTTCAATTAATACCACAGCATGTAAACTTGAAGGAAAAATTGATTGTCTCTTCAATGATGAGCTAAGTACTTTAAAAAGTTACCATAAAGGGATGATCGCAGGTTTATTATCATTCATCATACATCTAGAGTTTTAGAGTGGAGAATTTGCTAGGTTTTATGTGTCCAGAAAGAAAGAATTGATCAATTTCAAGGTGATTCTCCAGTTTTCAAAGTTCTTGAATTGTCTTCAGTGCACAGAGAAGAGTAAGGAGTCCTGAGAGAATATTTGTCTCAATATCGGTGAAAGAGAAGTGGAAACAGAACAAGATGAGTAAAGCTGTCAGTGTGGCTTCTACCAGCAGGAAGAGCAATGAAGTAGATGATGACGCCAAGGGGAAAATAAATTTCTCTGATGAATTTTTGAAGCTGTTGCCTGGGTCTATATAGAACAAGAGGGAAAAATCCAACATATTGGCAGATGAATACTGTGAAATCAGAGATGCCTGTACCCCAAGTTCTACAGATTTTTCTCTCTATAACTATTTTTATAATAATTCTGATAAGGTCATCCCAATATCAAACCCTTGGACTAGTGGTTTGGCTAGGTTAATTGTTCTCGATGTCTATGTAGATGTAGACTTGTTTCTAGGACTAGCAAACCATTATGACCCTTTGTCTAGTACAATTAAAAAGAATGATGGTATTGCATTGTTAATTCTGAATAGGAATTCATTTATGCAAGCTTTTGGTTTATATAGTACCATGTCCACCAAGATTAATATTACCAAGCAAGAAGAAAGGTATAGGTTACAGCCTAGGGTTGCTAGGAACCAATTGAAAAAACATATACTTAAGGAAGTTAGAAACCATATTACCCCTATACCAGGAACTGCACCCTACTATTTCAAAGATTTACATTTCTATATCAAGTACATTGCTTATGCTTTGTGTAGAGTGTTGGGTATAGAGGAGGAGCTGAGAAGATAAATTCTGGAATTTTAATGATGGTGTTAGATTTGCAAGATGTGCATTCTAGTACTAGCTATGACTATATACAGTACATCATTGATAGAATGCATGAGGGGTTTGTAGCTGTGCAGAAGAAGGGTAAAGATCCTAAGGATAAATATCCTAAGTTTTTACATTATTCTATCCTGATGCATTTGTTATTGCATTTCAATTATGGTATCATGAATGTAAACAATTTGAACCCTCAGAGGATCTTTCAGGATCGGCCCAATCCTATTCAATTTTGGATAAGGATATGGAATTATACCTCCAGGGATTGTGACTTCTGTGGATTTGAGAACTGGATTGTATACCCCTTGATGCAGAGTTTGGGTATTAGCAAGACTAGACTACCAGTGAAGGTGTTGCAGTTGCTAAGACCCTGTGAATATGTTGATAAGTGGGAAGGTGACCACAATTGGGGAGATTTATTTTTAGAAGAGAATTTTGCTATGATCAGAGTGTATGGATGTACACATCCTCCTCATGTCTTACCATATCATGTGTCATCAAGAGTTGCAGCCATGGAGTTCATTTGGCAGCTTTTGTTAACAGATAATGAGCACTTTGCACCACATAGGAAGGGGACATTAACCCCTAGGCAATTCAAGATTTTTGAGTTTACAATTGGCAAAGGTGCTATTGATCAAGTGAGCGAATGGTTGGAAAGCTACAAAATGGGGGTAGCATTATATAGATATATTGATCCAGAGGGATTTATTGTAGGAGCTAAGAAACTCCTAACTCCTACCATACTGAACACATATGTGCATGGTCTTTGTGTGGAGGAGGATGCTTCTAGGAATATCCTTGATGAAGATGAAGTGAGAACTAGGAGAGAAAGAATTCAAGAGTTATTGAATTTGGAGAAACAAATAAAAAGAAATGGATTAGCATTTGGAGGTTTTTACCCTGACCTGCCATATTTTGACAAAATTAAAGCTATGATAGATAATTTTTACACACTCTATGAGCAATTAGACAAAGTTTTGGATGTGAAGAAAGGGGGAAAAGAACCTGAGTATTCAAAATCTGAGTATGAGAGTGAGATTGATGAGGAATATGTCCATCCACCTCAAATAAATCAACCCCAACCAAATGTTGCAGAAGCAATTCAGATACAAGGGGAACAGGGGCATATCATAGACTTGACTGAGGTTTCCCAACCTAATGATATAGAGGAGCCTTCTACCAAGAGGCAAAAAGTTGACCTGGGTCAGACATCTTATGCAAGAAAAGAGAAAAAAGGAGATAGGATAAGTGCTCTTATTTCTGGCACCAGATTATATGATCACAATTTGAGAAAAGAAATCAGAAAAGGAAAGAGACAATAGCATGAGGTAGAGGAAAACATAGAATTTCCTCTCAGAGCATGTATTGATGAAAGGTTGCTTCACCAACAACAATTTTTGAGTGATGATAACTTTATAAAAACTGATGAATTTAAGGATTTCTTAAGGTGGCATAAAAAGGAGCAGATCAGGGAACAGTTGAAATCAAATGGTGAAGAAGCAGTAAAAAATGAGGCTCTTCTAGCTCTGCAAACATATGATCCTGAAAGTGAGGATGTTTCTCTTGATGAGGCTAGGAAGGTGGTCTTGAACAGTGGAATCTTTCTTGCTGAAGGCTGGGATTTAGCCTCAGCATTTATCATAGACCAAATCAGAAAGTAGCCAAATCTAAAAAATGGCAATTGAAATCCAAATGGGTGACATGATCAAAGGGTTTGGATATAGTCCAAAATCCCAAGCATTTTCCATGTGGAATTTGTGTCCAAAAGACCAGAAGCCTCAACTTTTGAATATTCGGGAGAGTATGGTTGGAAATCAAATGGTGTGGACAGTACAGAACACAGGGGATCTTGAACTTTCCCAAATAATGACACATTGGGCACACCTAAATGAAGACAAGACAAAACAATTGTCTGAGAAGTGTGGTGTCTTAATTGAGGAGGCTAGTTCCCTAGCAAAAGATAGGGAATTGTGTCATATCAAGATACATCATCAGGATATGGTAATTGATAAAATGACTAGGCAATTACAAGAAAAACCTAAAGTTGTATATGTACCCTCAGTGAAGCCTCTATAGATAGAAGAGAAGGTTGAAGCAACGGAAGAGATTAAAATAGAGGATGTGGCCAAAAAGGAAAATGAGGTCGCCATAAATGCATTAAGGAGCATTCTTCAGCATAGGATTGATATATTAAAAGATAAAACAGATATAATTTTGAATGCATATAATAAATTGCCCATCTTGCATGCTAAAGTAACAGGGTATATCTCTATTTTGAACCCTTACTTTGTCACATGGTCTCCCAGAGTACAGTTGTTTGAGAAACTAGCCTCTTTGTAGCAACATAGGCCGAATTTACTAGAGATTGTGATAGAGGTGAAAGATGAAATCAAAAAGTTAAATGTATCTTTGTCTTTCTTTAAGGGTAAATTAAATTAGATAGAGGCTAAGATAAGCCTATTTTCACCAGATTTCAATAGATTTGTTCCTCCTTTGAAAGGAGAAGATGATCAGGTTAAGGCCTTGGAGGCCTGGAGAAATGAGTTTGACAGCAGAATGCCTAGTAATGAGGCATTTATTACAAAATCTAATTTAGATTTAGATGGTTTTAATAAAATTTTGGATGAAGCTTTCAAGATAGAGACTAACATCAATAAGTTTTTAGTTGATGTCAAGAGCATTACTGATGTCAGATGGGAAATGCAGAAAGGACAACTACAGAGTATTCAGAATTTTAAATGGCCTGCAGAGGATGAGGTGACAACTTGGGATTTGATGACCAAACCAAAGAAGAAGAAGCATGTGGAGATAGAGGAAGAGATTCTGGATGAGGAGTAAAAAGGAACACTTGGTTCCTGACCATTGAGCATAGGGAGGTTAGTTATTATCAAAGACAAGTGTAGGTTAGCCTAAAATGGTAGTCACTTCATCTCAGTACAAATATTAGATACTATCCTAAACATTGTCAGATAAAGGCACCAGAATCCAGATGAAGACAAAGAAGATTAGATTTCATCCCCTGTTCTTGTCTTCCCACCGCTTGACATTCTTATTTCTTGTCTTTTCTGTACTTTTAGGGTTAGGTTCCTTAAACCATCTGAAGCTTGTTGCATCCTAACTTTAAGGATTCCAAGATGGTTTAAGGACCTATAAATAGATAAAATTGTAATAGTTTTCAAGAGATAAAAATATATTGGCAAACCAGACTTTCTAAATTTCAGTATGTGTCTTTGAGCTATTTGAGCTTGTTATGTACTGAAGAAGAAATATATGAATGAAAATACAGTGCAACTTTACTCTATTTTGTTGTTGTCTCTTTACTTATTGTTTGTACTCTTTTATGTTTAATTTGTAAGGCATGTTAAACATATTGGCTATAAGGTAGTTATTTGATTATTTGCAAGCTTCTTCTAAGGGGGCAATTAAACTTTGTGAGTAGTTTCAGGGAGCACAACAGTGATTGAGGATCTGATACAATATTGTAGAAGTGACAGGATATTTTGAAAGGTATCTTATCTGAGTTGCATGTAGGTTTCAAGGCATCTTATAGTATCTTGTTTTATATATCTTTGTGGATTTATATAAGCACTAGTTTAGGAACTTGTTTGGTAATCCATCATCATCCAAAATATTCAATACTATTCAAAATCAATTACTTTCACAATATGTGTAAAATCAATTGTATTCACAGTGATTACAGTTGAAGTTTGTTGATTTCTTAAAGAGTAAATCAAATAGGTTATTCCTCCTAGATTCACAAGAATTGTAAAAGGAAAGAAAGATGAAATTCCCTATTATGTTGTTGTCTGTTTTCATTAAGATAATGATTTAAATTGTCAAGATTTTTCTCAGAATAGTCATAGTTATCTGCATTGTCATTTATATATCCATATAAAAATAGAGCATTCGGCACATAATTAAAATCCACTCTAAAGATATTGTTAAATCAGTAATCAGTTATAGGCAAGACCTGCCTGAGTCAGTGGATCTCAAAAAAGAAGGAGGTGATAATAGGTATCCCCAGTGTTATCAAAATACCTCATCAATTAGTGTTTTGTCTTGCTTGAGTTAGATTATCAAAGGCATTGGGAGTCATAGAGTCATTTAAGCATTCAAGAGGCCCTGGAAGAAAAAAACCTAACACAATAGGCAAACACATAAAAGGCTACCATAGAGGACAAGCCAATCAAGTGCATCACCTACTCTCTCCATCTCGGTCTATATCCTTTAGGGAAGGTGGAAAACTCGCAGGAGGGACTATATCTAACATAGTAGGTATAATAGCCAGTTCCAAACAAGGATCCTCTTGAGAATCACGATGTTCGATACTAGGTGTAATTATCAATTGTGTTGAAAGAATATTAGGTAAATCAATATCAATATCAATAGTCTCATTTTCATCATTAGCATCAATAGGATCATCAAGAGTATCTTCTTCATCAAGATTAATCAAAATATAATCTAAGATACGAATAGAATCATCATAATCATTCATCTTTACATCATTATTATCTTGAGCTTGATGCTTCTTACGACATTCATTGGCAGATCGGTTACATTTTGTCTTGTTTGAAATATGTTGATAACTAGGAGGAATAACAACTGGTTCCTTCATAGGTTCTATAGGAGGATTAGTAGGATTCTCAGTAGGCTGAAAAGAAACACTAGGAGCTTGATTAATAGAAATAGAAGCAATGGATAAAGGAGGTATGGAAGGTGTAGGAAAAAGACCATGGTTAAGATCCATCTGAGGTATGCTTAACTCAACAATCTTGTGATGTTTATAGTCTTGATATGAGAGAAAAAGGTTATCAGGTCGAGAAGAACATGAATTAGGTAATGAAGGCCAAAAGAAGTCAAGGGTAGCACAATCCCTAGGCCTAGAAGGTTGATATAAGCTATGATTAATTATTTTCACTTCTTCATCATGAATGAACTTAATACACTTATGGATAGGAGAAGCAACGACATGCATGGAAATCAACCAAGGCAAACCAACCTTAACTTAAAGCTGATCAGAAGTAGGGACAACAAAAAAGGTAGTGTCCACAACTTTACCACAAAGTTCAATAAGAAAGTTAATAGAACCAAATTATGGATAGAGAAAACCATTACAAGTTTGGATCCACACATTAGATGTATTATAACAATCACGTTGTAAGTTCTTTGAAAAAAGGTTTTCTTCAGTAATGACATTGACTAAGGATGTAGGATCAACAAGACAACCACAAGTAGGTATCTTAGCAATCCTATAATAAATGTAGAGGGGACCATCTGGAGCTTTAAAAGTCTCAGAATCATCAAAGGTGATCGAGAGTTCCCTAGGTCTTTTATTCTTAGGTTTTTTTCGAGGTTTAGGTTGCAATTTTATTTTAGGCTTAGGTTGAGGTGGAACTTGAAGTTGAGGTTGAGGCAGAGGAACTTGAACAAGAGTTTGAGATTGAGGCTAGGATGGAGATACAGGTTGAGACAAAATAACATGCTCCACATGGTTAACAATATGATTGAGATCATCCATCTTTAAATAATAAACAATATCCATAGAAGATGGATGAACAATGGTATTAGTATCATGTGTAGGAAAAGGATTCATATAGATTTGGAGGTTTTGATTAGGAGGAGAGACAAATTTTTTCCCACTACCATCAAAATTATCAACAGATAAAGCATTTGAATCAATTAAGTCTTGAACCTTATGTTTTAGAGACTAACACTTCTCAGTATCATGGCCATTCTCACGATGGTATTGACAAAAGGCTTTAAGATCAAAGGATTTGGATGCCATCGTAGTAGGAAGAAGAGGTTGAATAGGAGGCAAAGTAATCATATCATCATTCAAAAACTTACTCATAATAGAATGTAAAGATTCAGAAAGAGGATTAAATGTACAATTCAACGAAAATCAGTGGATGCAGAAGTGGTATTGTTGGATGCAACAACAACTTGATCAGCAACTGCATTTGCTTGCTTATTTATTTTGACATAGTTGTTAGGTTTCTAAAACTTGTTGGGATTGGGAGAAACATCACTCTTATCAATTGAAATAGGATCCATTGGAGTGTTGCTCTCAAATTGACTCACCTGTAATTGATAATGATGAAGCGCTGCACAAAGTTGTTGAAAAGAGGTAAATTCAGTAAGAAGAATATTATCTCTAATATCCTTTTGCAAATTTGAAATTAACATATGTTGAACATCAATATTAGGAATATGATAATAAATTTGAGCATACAAATTATTAAATCTACCGATAAATTCAATCAATTTTTCTTTAGTATTTTGTTTATAATGCATCAAATTAGTTAAGGACACTTGCAGACCAATGTTATTTTGGAACTGTTGGATAAATTCATTAGAAAGTTTTGGAAAATAATCAATAGAATAAGGAGGTAAGTAACAATACCATTGAAAGGCCTTATCATGAAAAGTTATAGCAAACAACTTGGCTAAAATCCTATGGTCATGAGCATAGTCACTACAAAGGATTTGAAATGTTTTAACATGAGTGACAGGATCTCCCTTACCATTGTAATTCTCAAGATGAGGCATATCGACTTGCTGAGGGACATGATCATGAATAATGTCTAGGGATAAAGGACTACCCATGTCACATGTAGGAGTACTAAACTTGGATTGAGTTAAGGACACAATTTGTTGTTGTAAAGAGGATACAATTTGAGCAAGACTAATGATTGTGGAATCATTAGAAGAAATAGGAGGCATAGAAACATTAGGAACACTAGGAAAAGTGTAGGAAGTGGTGGGAATGGAAGATACAACCAATGGAACACTCAGAACCATAGTTGGAAGAGGGTTGGAATAGGTAAAAGGAACACTATGGTAAGAAGTTTGTGAGGTAGGTAGAGACACCAGTGGAACACTCACAAGAAGAGATGGAAGTGGAAGATTCAAAGTTAGAGGATTGGGATATGGAAGAGATATAGTCACTAAGGAGGATTATAAGTAGGAATGGAAGAAGGTTCCACACTAGTGACAGGAGGACTAAATCCTAGATCTTGAGCTTCTTGAGCTAAATATTTGACATTTAAATGCACAAGATGAGTAATACCACGCAAGAGATTAACACCTTGATCACTATCACAAATGACTTTCTTAAGGACCTCTATAGCTTGAATAGAATCTTGATTATGGTTTTCTTGAATAAGCCAATTTCCCATTTTATCAAGTTCAATTGAAAGTTTTTGTACTTGTTCAGGAGGAACTCTTAAAGCATCATCCTCATCATGAGATGAGTGAGAAGAGTTATGCTCTGTAGAAGGATTGGAATCATGAGTGATCAAATTGTCATCCAGGATCCTAAGGAAAGGAGAGGAAGACTCGGGATCAAAGGAACCCATAAGTCTGCAACTTCTTCTAACTGGGATATTATAAGTAGGACTAGAGGTAGTAAAGCTCATAAACCAATGCAATGAAAATTAGGAAAACACAAGGCATGAACAAATAAATGTTTTTTGTATTTTTTCTTTATATGATTTTGAAATGTAAATGCAAGAACATAAAATAAGGCTAATCTAATATGCATGCAAGATCTAACATGAAATGTAAATCTAACACCATCAAAGAAAGAGTTGTTGTAAGATGGCTCACCAAAATGTAAAGGATAAAAATGTAAAGATGAAATGGGTACAAGAGACGTGCACATCTAAATAATACCCTTTACATATTAAAAGTTGGGGAAGGTAAGATTCTCCTCTTAGCCCCAAATTCACAAAGGAAAGATTCAAATTGATTAACCACAAGAAAATGGTCAATGCACAAATGAATCAATCGATTAGAAATAAGAAGAAAGAGGAAAACCTTACATTCCCATTTTTTGGAGGAGAGTGTGTAATAGATCTGAAAAGACTAAAATCTTAATTGAAATGAATTGAAGACAAATGCTAACCTCAAAGTATAGCAAATCTGTAAATTGTTGTTTTATAGTGTCTATATTGAGTTTCTGGAAATTCTGCAACCTACCCTGGTCTGGAAACACATAAATGGAGAAAACCCAGAAATCATTTTATTTTTTGAGCAAGGTTGACCTTGACCCAAATACGGGGGCACAATTGTACCCCTTTATGTCAATCTTGACCTGCACTGCTATGACAGAAAATCTGTTTGTGGATCCTGAAAGTTTGCCAAAAAGGGTATCCGAATATGCTCTATAATTTGATGTTCCATACCTGTACCTACAATAAAAAATGGTTTTGTTTGATGGGGAGGGGTTTGCCTTGGTCAAACCCTGATTTTGGAATTAACCTTAAAATAGAATTGAAATTACAGTAATAAACAAAGTAAATATAACAATTAACCTTTCTTATGTTGAAATCCTTGTGGAGGATTTGAATCCTTGGATCCACAAGTATGGCTGCACCAAATGGATGTAGAATGTAGAATGTAGGATGTCTCAAATCAATTGCCTTTAGATCTTCAACACCAATCTTGAATGGATCTTGGAATAGGAAGAAGCTTGAATGGATATGGATGGAGAAATCTTCAACAAGAGGCTCCATAGAGCTTGAATCCTTCAATGGCTACTAATGGATCTCCTTGATGAATTGAATCTTTAATGCTTGAATTATTGAAAGTAGATGATCGCTTTGATAGATTATGCATAGATTATCCTTCTTCTTTTATCCTTGTTGCATGCTTAGAAAATGAGAGAAGGCTTCCTTATATACTAGCCTAGGGCACAAACTTCTAGAGAGGCTGACATATGAGAATTAAATTACAATTAGGCTCATACCCCTAGAAGTGGACCTATATTAAATATCTTTTTAAGAGTCGCCACTTCAGAGCCTGAAATAGCCAACCCGGAAGTGAGAAATAACTCTTTCCAAACACTGACATCCAGAAGTCTTTGAAATTTGAAATTTAGACCCTGGGTTAGGGTAGAGGTCGACCTTGACCCTGAGGTCAAGAACCTCAAAATCTTAGAGCAGGATATCAGAAACATGTAGGAGAGAAGTGGAAAATAGGGCAGGATAGGGGGAAAAACATATCCAAGTAAAAGACCCATTCAAGGCATTTGACATGACCCCAAACCACTTACTCGAAGGGCTAAACTAGTCCTAAATGGAAGTGCTTCCATTTTCCGATGATACAATATACACAAAACATTCTTAACTTCATACATAAATTTCTTCTAAAAATATCAAAATAACTCGGCCAATAGGTAAAAACTAGAAACATATACATAGAACATTCTTAACCCCATACATAAATTTATTTTTAAAATATAAGAAGAAATTGACCAATTTTAAAAACCCTCTTTCTCTATGAACCTTTTTTCCCCATTAAAATAAAAAATCACCATATACAAAGAATATTCCTATCTATACTCATAAATTCCATCTAAAAATAATAGAACAACTTGGGCAAATAAAAAAAACCCTCTTTTGTTTCCATTTTTTTTTCACATAAAATCTAGAAATAATCATACAACAAACAACCACATACAAAAGGATGAACAAAAACTTGGCAAAAGCTCTGGTTTATGTCCTTCAGTGGACATTAACTACCAACACCTTGCAAAGCCATGTCATTGATGTTTCACAAACACACATGCGAATCGCAGCCAGAGAATACTACACCCACATATACAGGCATTGATATAATTGTTATCAATATACACAAAATAATCTTAATCATGTTCGTAAATTTCATCTTAAAATATCATAAGAAATTGGCTAATTTTAAAAACTCTTTCATTTTTAACTTTTTTTCTCACATAAGAACCAAAAATAACAATGAAAGGAACAACCAGATGCAAAAGAGTCAGCAAAAACCTCACAAAGCTTTCAGTTTGTGCCCTCCACACCAACAAAATTCTCTAAAACACAACCAAAATCCTCTGCAACACAAACGATAGCCAAAAAATATCAACAGTGCGGAAAACACACCTTCCCTACAACACAACCAAAATCCTCTGAAAGACAAAAAATAGTGAAATAATAGCAACAATGCAAAAAATGGGTAGTTGAACCCACAAAATAATCACCATAACCACAAAAAATGAAGTCAACACATTCCATTGAATGCACATTAACTCCCAATAGCTTGCAAAGCCAAGTCACTCTCATTTTACAAATAAAAATCATACCCTCTAGAAGCTCAATGGAAGACACCTTAGTGATGAAAATGAGAAACCAGAACTAGGACATCTTGCCATCAGGAAGCGCACACGACAGACACGTCACCGCTAAAAATTCAAAAGCGGGACCGGGAAAACCACTATTTTTTGCGGGATGGCAGACAACTTTCCTACAGACCATCCCCATGCAAGACACCTATCGACATAATTAAAAGAAAGTGATCAACTTTAATTATTATTTTTTATATTAGATATAAATGTTTCAAAATATAGCATCTACAACCCATCAAATTTGAATATAAAAATATAAAATATCAGTCTATATTCACGATCATAACAATAGATACCTAAATATGTAATACAAAAGAAACTATCAGTCTATGCAGTCCACTCTTTATCCTCATATCATTGTACACATGTATGATTATATCAAAACAAGATACAATATAATATGAAAGGTTATCATTCATTGCCTCTCCTTTCTACTTGGGTCACCCATCCAAGGTGATCATTTGTCCTTCCCTGAATGTATTCAATTCTACCACAAATTTCTCCAATGCTGTCTCAAACTAGGATCTCTCATCCATGTGTCTGGCACAATTATGGCCATGAGAAGTCTCCCATCTCCCTAATCTATCCATTTCATACTTCAAAAGATCCTCAAATTTCTTTTTTTTCAATTTGATTTTGATAGTCACCTACAATTCAATATTGTGCATTATGAGTCTACTTTGAGACTCAATGAGAGATCTAAATCTACCATTAAATAAGTTGTTATTCCTATACTTCTAAATAATCCAAATAATTTCCAATGAAAGACAAGAAAAAAAAATATTACATGTTTTCCTAAGGCTCAAGACGTGACCAACAAGAAATTCAAGAACACTGATATTACCATTGATAAACAACCCACAATCAATTTCCCATCCTGAATAATATATTTAAGACAATTAATCCCTTTAACTGTCCATTTTTTTAGTTGAACAACCTTG
Organism: Thuja plicata; assembly: GCA_018584345.1. Taxonomy (NCBI): domain Eukaryota; kingdom Viridiplantae; phylum Streptophyta; class Pinopsida; order Cupressales; family Cupressaceae; genus Thuja; species Thuja plicata. The sequence goes on from MU225483.1 coordinate 2,068,445, forward strand.
AATTTGAGCAAGTGGTTTTCCTTTGTGAAGAAGGTTCCACCAGATGGACCTTTCCCCGCAGATCTCATTGTTAATAGAATTTACTTTATTCTCTGAAATGAAGCCTTTTACCTATTCCTAGCATTTCCAAATAGTTTTAAAAACATTATACCCTCAACTTTGATAGGGAAGGATCCAACTATTAGAGCTGCTAAATGAAGGTCCTTTCAAGATGTTCCTTTATAAGGAGAGGCTCTTGTGATTTTATTTCTAATTAAGACCTTCCAAGGTTCCTATCCATAATGGCCTTGACAACTCATTTAGAGGCTAAGGATATGCCTTGCTTTCTAAGGTCTTTGAGACCCATCCCTCCTATCTATTTGTTCATAGAACACCATTTCCATTTAATTGAGTGTCTTTTATTTTTACCTTACCATCCGAACATAAGTAATCCCTACTCATTTTTTAAATATGGTTAAACTTATATTGAGAAAATAGCCAAGCTGAAGCATAATATATGGTATATCCAAGGAGAATTTTTTGACAAACCTACACCCTCCATGCAAGTGAAAGATAATGATTGTCCCATTTAGTAAGTCTTTTATCAATCTTGCACTTTATCCGTTATCATATTCTCTTTAAGTCCAATGAAATTGAAAAAGGTATGCCCAAGTATCTAACGTGGTGTTTGGGCCCTCCCCATGCAATCTAATATTTATTGAGCCATTTAGGTGGGGAGTCATTCCAGCCCAACAAAATAGATTTAGGTAATGAAATTTTACTACCTGAGGCTTCACAAAATATTTCAAGTTTTCCTGTAAGTCTATCAATATTTTCTTCACTGCATTCAACTAAAATAGTTGTATCATCAACAAACTATACATTGCTAAGATCATCCTCGTTGGGAAGGGTTGTGCCTTTAACCCATGGAGAGATAAAATCATCTCTTAGTAGATAAAACATGGCATCTACAACAATAAAAAATAGTGTGGGTGCTAATGGGAAACCCTATCTAATAGATATAGATATGTCTATGCCTTCTGATCTACAGTCATTTACCACAACTCTAGCATTGACATCTGCCATTAGAACCTCAACCATCATCTAGAATTGATTGGGGAACCCCAGACAATCCATCATTAGCCATATAAAGCACCATTCTATCCTATCATATACTTTCTTATAGTCAATTAACAACATACTTACCTCTTGTCTTGATACCATATCCCAATCTAAGGCCTCCCAACATGTGAGAAAGTTTTAAGAATATGCCTTCCTTTTATAAATCTAGTTTGTGTGGGACAGATGATTTTAGGCAGCAAATCTTCAAGTCTTTTTGCTAGGATTTTTCCCAATATTTTGTAAGAGACATTGAGGAGGATAATTGGCCTCTAGTTTTTAATAAGAGTCTTGTCTCCATCTTTGGGGATAAGTCTAATGATTCCAGTATTGATGTCCCTACCTAGAGACCCTCTTGATAAAGCCTCATTATACACCTGATTGAGCTCCTTTTCAATCTAGTCAATGTGACATTTATAGAATTCAACAAGGATCCCATTAGGCCCTCGAGCCTTATCCCTGCTTAGAGCTCTAATAGTAGCAATGTTTCCTTCTCTAGAGATATCTTTGGATACATAAGCAACCTCCTCCTCCTCAACTTTCTTTGGAATGATCTCTTTGATTTTTTCTCTAGCAAGTTTCATGTCCAGCCCTCCTTCTGAGGAGAAGAGCTAAGAGTAAAATTGGGAGAAGGCTTGTAGAATACCATCTTGGTTAGTGAGATTAGAGCCTCCATCCCAAATGTTATCAATTATTTTTTTTTCTCTTTACTTCTCAGAAGCTGAAAAAAGAAATTTGAGCCTTTATCACCACGACAGACCCAATTAGCCCTAGCTCTCACTTTGGCCCCTTGTATTTTGACATTTTGTATTTTCCTAAGAGATTCTTTGGCTAATGCAATTGCCTATATTGCATGCTGATAATGCAGATTATTCTAAGCAAAAATTTCTGCAACCAACAATATGTTGTGTAGGTCCAATTCTTCAGCTCTAGCATCCTTCACTAGTTTCTTAACTATAGTCTGAAAAAATTCTTATAACTTATCATTTTTTGGGTCCACTTATCAATATAGCTATTGTGATTGTAGGACTAGGTGTTGAATTGATTATAAATGCAAACAACTTCTCTAATAGCCTCCTCATCCAATAACCTTATTTTAAGGGAAAAAAAATCTTTCTTTGGGACAACTTTGTCTGTGAATGACTCAATGAAAATTTATGTGATAATGGGATGATGGTCTGAGAGGTTGTTGGGGATTATTCTTACTAGTGACCCTCTTCATCCCTTCTAAATCTGAAAAAATGATTTATTTGCATAGAATCTGTCAAGCATGTTATATATCCTCCTAACACCTTTCTGAAAGTTACACCAGGTAAACCAAATGCCTTTATTACCCTCCTTCCCTCTAGCTAAGGGGTCTACAAGGTTTAGTTTTTTAATCATTTTATGCCATAAAAATGGCTCATACCCTTTCCACTCAAATCTATTGCCCCTTGTTTGTCATGGGATCTTTCAATCATATTGAAGTCTCCCCCCACAATCCAGGGAATGTCATCTAAAAGACACATCCATTTCCATACTTATATCCTTTCTCTATATTCATTGGGTGCATAAAATGAGCAAATTCCAAACTCCTTATCATTATCTTTAAGGATCACCCACACAGCTCTGTTACAAGAAGAATGGCTCCATCTAACAACCAAGCCATTCTACTTAAAATCTACAAGAATAATAGAGTCTCCTTTGCCCTTTCTATGTTTGGTGGTGAAATATTTGGCATCCCTCCAGATGCATTTCAGGTTGATTTCCAAATTAAAATGGGTGGCTTTTACCTCTTGCAACATTAAAATATCAATTTTCCTATTCATATTGAGGAACTGTTTGATGATGTATTTCCTATCTGGGGATTCTAAAACCCTTACATTCCATGTTGCTAGTTTTAGTTCCATCGTAATCAAGGGGTGATATCCATAGGAATTTTGAAACTCCTATAGAACTTAGGCAAGGACTCACTCTTGACATTAGTCTTTCTTATTATTGGTGGACCCAAGAGGTCTTCCCATCTTTCTTTTAACCTTGAAATCAAAGGATTGTTCAACACCCAAATAGGGCTTCCCACTCTTCTTATCCTTTTAGATCCTTCTTTGTTCTAGCTTTTTTGACTTTTTAGTGCACTAAGGGCATCCATAATTTCACTACTCATCTTACCATTATCTTTATTCTTAAAGGGACTATGACCCATTTTGATTGAGAAGAGTCTTCTCAAGGGGAAAATACATCCAATTCTACATCATCCTCATCTTCCTTGGAGGGCACCTCAATAGGGAAATAAATCCCATACTTATTGGTTGCAGACAAATAGGAGTTAAAAGGGTGGGGATACTTCAGTTGGAATAACATTAATAGAGTAAATAGATAGAGAATCATAAGAGTCATAAGCCTCCTTAATATTATCAAGTGCATCAATTTTAACTGCATTAACATCAATTGAATCAGGTAGAGTTGCAAAGGCATCCTCACTAACTTTATATCATACCTGCTTGCTATATTTATAGAAAGAGATGTTTCTTTAGTAAATCAACCACCAAGGAAGGGAGGGTTGGCCTTAAGTTACTCTCTGGCTTGAGTAGTACCCGATTTAAATAAAGGATAATTCTCAATAGCATGAGAAAAGGAGGAAATCTTATTATTTTTGGGGGAAAAGTTCTTCATGAACTTGTCAATGGTGAGTTGTTCGACATTCATGGTTTTGTGAGTGGGTCGGCTATCAGGGGTAGAAAATGTGGGGGAATGAGGGGATATAATGGTCTCTAGAATAGGATCAAAGAGGGAAGACCCCCTCATGAACTCCTTCAATTCATCCAATTTATTCCCAAGGGCTGGGTTGGGCTCCACTTTCTCAAGAGAGGAAACTTATATGTTTGCATTGTTATGGGTTTTCGTGTCTTTCAAAATAGGTCCCTTATTAGGGTCATCTTTAATAGGAATGGATATAGGGTTTCTAGCCTTAGAACCCTCTTTGTTCTTCTTAGCAAAATTCTTATGATTATTTAGTGTTGGGCAATTCCTTATGCAATGCCCCTCCTTGTGGTAGACAAATAAAGTGTTTAGCCCTCCGAGTATCTTGATAGGGAAACAAATCAATTATGTAATTAAGTCAAACTATAAGTATTCTAGGATGTCAATCCCAGGGTTAACAACCATTAGGATCCTTGCATCCATGTGGAGGAGAAGGGTGTTTGAATCCTCCATTCTGATAACTCTCCCAATTATTTCCAGAGATTTAGGGAGGAGTTTCGAAAGGTATGGGGGAATATTTTACAGTCACCCATCTAGGGCTCGATAGAGCCAATATTTCATCTTTGTTTACATTTGCCAACGAAGAAATGGCTCAGAAAATACAAGACCCTTTGTTCCAGTATTTTTTTTTTACCACTTCTTTCTGACTATCAAGGCTTTTGAAGAACACAAAGAATAATTCCTTTTGGATCATTTTATAGTAGGAATATTGAAACCCTAGTCTATTAGACTAGACATTAATCAACCATTTATTCATGTATTTGTGAGTAGGGACCCTAGCTACGCCTTGAGCCACTAGGAATACAACATATCATTTAGTCTATTCTTTTCAAAAGAAATATCTTTAGCCATCTGTGCATTAGGTTTGACAACGAGTTTAGTGGCAGAGGCACCCTTACCTTGTCGTCTACCATTGTCAATAGTTGAAAGCTCCTGGGAAGCGTCAATGAAGAATATCGCACCTTCTGGTAGGGCTTGTGTGGTTTTCACTGCTTCTTTAAAGGATTTCTTCTCTCCAAAGTTTTTGGTAATGACCTCATGATCGCTCAACCTCGTGGGTTCTACAGGAAAAATTAGTTTCTCCACCAAGTTATTATCGGTCGAGAAAACCCTAGATATGTCGGCTAGATATTTGTTTGAAACAATGTAAGGAGGAAGGGATCCTAGGGTTGAGGTATCCATCTTAATGAAGAAAGAGTATAGAAGTTAATACACTACGATAGACAAAGAGGAGAACGACCTCCCACGGGGGAAGACCTCCTTAGAAAAGAGCTCGATTGGCTATTTGTAGAGCCAACACAAGCATTTCCAGGGCTATCAATCCAATATGAGGTTCTAACTTTAATTATTTAGAATGAAATACATCTAAAATATTCTAAAAGAATAATTCTACAACTCCACACTTTAGGAAAAAATACTAACATAAATAAATTAATGACACAATTCAAAAAATAAAATAAAATAAAAAAGACAATTATAATTAAAAATTCGAAATGAATAGTGATCTCTCACACACATATAAAAAAATAGACAATTATAATTCAAAAGTTGAAATGAATAGGTGACACAAAAAGTAAGTGCACGCACGCACGCATGCACTTACTTTTTGTGTTTCAGTGAAAAAACAAGAAAAGAACAACAAAACCCCACCTTTAAAAAAGCAGTATCATTGTCCAACGACATTCAAATTACAGTTTAGTTTGATTTTTGCCTCTGGTGTTTCCAAGTATACATCATTGGAAGGCTCAGAATTTGTGGGTTTTGTCTTCCATGGAGAAAATAAAACACAAGTTTGTTAATGTTGGAGGACTCAAATTACATTTTGTAGATATTGGATCAGTAATGTCTCGCACTCTGGTCAAGGTTTCGATATGTGCCCTTAGCTTATTGTTCCTATAATGTATGACAGTGTTAAAAATGAGATTGGATTTCCTCAAATTTTGTATTCCTGAAATAGAGAATGTCATCTTTGTGGATTTGGTGGATTCCTTTGGTATTCACAAAATTGTGTAGCAAACACTCTATTTCATTGATTTACTATTGAATGTTCAGCTCATCTCTGAAATATCTAGTCCATGAAATTACAGGTATTTGTTATGGGTAAGGATTTTGGACCAGGGTATGTATATTATTTCTACCTCCTTCACTCTGATCGAGTGAGAGGCATTATAACATTGGGTGTACCTTATATTAGACCCTTTGCAAAACCCATTCACTTGGATTCCTTCCCTCAAGGCTTTTATATGAGAAATTGGTAGGTTTCTATCGATTTTCCTTACTGTGTTAATCAATATTAATTGGAAGAATGTAAGTTCATCAATATTAATTGGCAGAAGACAGGAGAGATTCCCAACACAGGAGAGATTGTTGGGTGTGTGAAGCCCAACGGTTGCATATTTTGTAATTTGTATTTTATTATCTTTTCCCTCCCTTTGCTGCCTCTTCATCTGCTGATTGAGAGGTCTTTATAAACTCATCAGCTGTTGTAATGTGAGGACTTTTTCTTTTCAGAATTAATAAAGGATTCCCTGCTGAGTGTGGACGTAGGCTTACAGCCGAACCATGATAAAACTCTGTGTTCTTATGTTTTGTGTTTTGTCTGCATCTTTAGTCTTTCAATTAATTTTCACAATTGGTATCAGAACTGGGATTTACAGCTGATTGGAGATTTGGTAAAAGAATTTCCAAAATGATGGAAGATTATAAAGTGCAGAAATTTGCAGGAAAGAATTTCGGATTATGGAAGGTTCAAATGGAATCTTTGCTGATTAAGCAAGACTTGGCACTTGCTCTGGAAGGAAAATGGAAGCAACCAGAGAATATGACTGATGAACAGTGGGATGAATTGGACAAGAAAGCAAGAGCTATGATTCTTCTTTCGCTGTCCAGAGATGTGCTATTTAATGTTGCAGATGAACCAACAACAAAGGCGGTGTGGGATAAGCTGAAAACTACATATGCATTGGCTACCGCATCCAATAAAGTTTTCGTCATGAAGAGATTGTATAATCTTAAAATGAAAGAAGGTGGAGTCTTAGCCAGTCACCTCAATGAATTCAATACTTTGGTTAGTCAAGCACACTCAATTGGCATGCCTCTAAGTGACGAAGGCAAAGCTGTTTTGTTGTTATGTTCCTTACCACCAAGATGGGATACAGTGGTAACCTCAATTAGCACATCATCTCCCGGCAAGAAGAAGTTGGTTTATGATGAAGTTACAGCGATCCTTCTCAATGAAGATTTGAGAAGAAGTAATAATGAATCTACATCCGGTGAAGCATTGACGGTGGTCAGCACCGAGACTAGAGGTAGGAATTCAAACAGAGGCAGAAATAATTCTCATAGACGATCTCAATCAGCTAAGAGAT
>MU225483.1:2093255-2106646 GCA_018584345.1 Thuja plicata
CAAGTATTTCAAAGGCATACATCTTGTAGGGACTTAATAATCTGAGGTGTATTGATTGGTGGATTAAAGTTTAAAGGATAAATTTTTTAGGCCACTGATTCACCCCCCCTCTCAGTTATTACTAACAAGCATTTAGATCTACTCCACATTACGTGATTAAGATTGAGAAAATTTCAAATGTAAACATTAGTAGAGGATGTCGGTAGCAAAAATTGTGTACTAACAATGCAAACACAACCCTCTAAACAACATATTGGGTGGTGGAATATATAACATAGTGTGGCCCCATATGACTATCTTCATAGGGTATAGTACTCATGTCTTGTATTAAGCCTCATTCCTATACTACAATCATAAGCATAACAATACATGTACTATTATCGGGGATGTGATCAGGGTTATTGGGGGCTGGGAATGGTGTCATTATGACCTATCATTTCACTTCATTTTTTGTGATTGTATTACCTCAATATGATGAATTGCCTCCTTTCTCAATTCATCCAATGCATTAAGTTGCACAATCCTTTAATTTTGTACTTCAAAAATATCTATACCAAGCTCCAGTGCAATTCTATGTATCTTTTGTTCAGACTCAATCAACAAGACAACTTTCTAACTATATACAAGCTCAAAAGGTGTAAACCCAATAGTTGTCTTCCATGTTCTATAGGCCTAGACAACTTAGTAACTTGGATACCCAGTCCTTGTGTAATTCTATTATTTTAGTAAGAATGGCTTCTTCTCTCTTTTAATTACCTCCACTTGTCTAATTGCCTAAGGACGGTATGGAGTAGAGTTCATGTGCCCCAATTTGCATTATTCATTCATGAGTGCTTGAATAGGAGTAGAGGAAAATTGGGGCCCTTGATCTAATATTATCTCTTGAGGAACCCCATAAAGTAATTCTACCATCTTATTATCCCTTGCATATTTCTTGTTCAGACTTCTAACCACTTTGTTAGGTAATCAATGAAGACTAGGATATACTGTTTGTTGTTTAATGGTAGATCTATAGGTCCAATGAAATTTATTCCCCATTTTTCAAAGGGTGAGAGGACTAATTAAGGATGCAATGGTAGACAATCTAATCTAGTTGGTCTCCTAATTCTCTAAATCCTTATGCAAAGAGGACCAATAATAAACAGTATTCAACACTTCCATGGTTGTCCTCTTTGCTGCAAAATATCCTTCACATGGTTCATCATGAAAATCATGTAGAATATCATAGATATCATCTTCTCCAATGCATCTCCTCATTACATTATTAGATGCACTGTAAAAAAATAACCTAATATCCTAGAATATGAAAAACTCTTTTATGTTAAATGATATCTACTTGAGAGAGAAATGAGTTGGAGTCCTATCTAATGTTAGACAATTTGTAATATCAACATACCATAGGGTATGTGTTTGGAGTGCAAAAAGATACTCATTTGGAAAGGAGTCATCCATAATAGGTTCTACCAAGACTACTTTTGTGTTTGAAGGCAAGAATCTTCCAAGAGCTTCATAATAATCAAAAGCATCCACCAATCAAAAAAAAAGGACAACTAAATTATGATAGTTGTATCCAATGTTACTCGAATATCGCATCAGTAGGTTGAAGCAACTAACTATTCAATGACCCCTTATATAGTTGGTAGGGTCATCTTTGCAAGGATTTTAATGTGAAAGAAGGTTGACATGATTATCAATTCTAAATAAATTGACATGGACTTCATTAGTAGTGTTTCTATAGTTAACTACTAGAATCATGAACTACAAAAATATACTTCTACTACTAAAAAAGTCTTGAATGATTTTTTATGTGCATTGTGGATGATTGCATCACTAGCTACTAAGAGTTGTGTCTATCTATTAAGAATCTAAATTACAACACAATATAGGGAAAATCACTTAAACTAGAAAGATTAGCTAGCTAAAAATTTACAGAAAATAAATAAGCCAAATAAGAATAGGAATGTTTATTATTCCATCATAATATTACATTAATCCATGTACGATATTTAAAGAGATTGTTACAAAACATTTATCCAACCATAGAATTCTACCACACTCATCAAACCAAATTTTACACTCGTGCTAGAAAATGCGGCAAAGAAGAAACCTTGGTTGTTAATAGAAGACTCTTTTGAACTTGTACAAAATATCATGAAGACACCCTATTACATATATATTAACAAATATTAAACCCTTAGCAGTTTTCTATAATATTTGTCTTCAAAATGAACTAGGACTAGTGTAGATTCAAGCCCTAGATTTCTCAAGAACTTGTGTAGCTCCTTTAGTAACAAATGACCAATAATCAACCTTGAAATGTGTTGTAAATCTATATTTATGGTTTTCAAGTACTCACAATCAATTGATTAGAGGGTAAGAAAGGAAAGATGTACCAATTGTGTGAAAATTGAGCAAATCTTCAAACACCACATGTATGTGAGGAACAAGTTTCCAAAACCTTTAACTAGTGGAGGGGAGGGATTACTACAAGATAATGTGGGAGGGAGAAAATTGATCAACCTACATAATGACAATAGGGGTGCCCAAGCTCTAGATTCTCAAGTTTATAATGGAATGACACCTAGACATCAACTTGATGTGTTTTAGGAAAAAAATTGTGAAGCGGTTGTTATAGGGTCAAATCAAGTGTAATGGTAAAATTTAAAGTGGTTAAGAGTAGGTAAAAATGTGTCTAAAGGGTTTTTAGTTTGAAACAAGGCTTTAGTAGAAAATAGAGCTATCTAGTGTCTAGTGGGAGTTCACATGCTTGGGAGGAACATTAGAATTGCATGGAGGGTGAATTCAACCAAGAATAAAGAGTGGTAGGGGAAATGAAAGCAAGAATTAATGAAATGGGTTAAATAGGTCAATGTGAGCATTCAAGATCCAAGGGAATAGGGGAAGGTTGGGGACCAGTCCCAAGGATGAACGCAAAAGAAGGATCAGCTCATGGGTTCAAAAAAGGAATAAGCATTGGGACTAAAGGAATCAAGAGGATCAAGAGTTGGTGTAGACTGTGTACATGGAACCTAGGTCCTAACATTCTAATTTCCTTCAGAAGCTTGATGCCTAATATGGAAGAACATAAAATTAAGGAGCTATAGAGAAATATAGATAAGGATGTTAAACTTGTGAGAGAATGGGATTAGAGAAGAAATGTAAACCAAAATAGGAATGGAAGGACATTGCACAATAAGTGGAGGTCATGTGCCAAACAGTACTTAGGATGTTCCAAGTCCAAGGTCTTGAGACTTGCACCTTGTTGAAACTATACAATGTGATTAAGTGGTTGGGAGAGCCAATAACCTTGGAATTCGGCACCAAAATTGCCCATGATCTCATAATGTAAGCAAGACCTTGAACTCCCAAAAATACAAAACACACTTGAATTTTATAAATTTTGTAGGTATCCCAATAGATTCTACACTACAATTGACTGTGATTGTACCTACAATTTTATCTAGTACTGGTCTGCAATCATGCATGTTATGTGAACTAACTTAAATTTATAAAACATTATAATTATATTACATCTATATTTGCAATTACGCTTATCTTAGCTTCAAGAATATTTATATACATATAAAAAAACCATTTACCTTGCATAGAATTCATTTATAATTTTATTAAATTAAATTTAAGAAAAAAGTAATAATAATAAAGGTATAATGCTAAGTGGTTATTTAAGAAAAAAAATTGTTTAAAGTATTTTGTTTTAATTATAAATAAAACAATTATTTTGTAAACTTAGTATCATGTTTTAGGTTAATTCTCCTAGTTCCCTGTCAACCATGAAACAACACAACATTACACAAAACACCAAATAGCAACATAACACATACATTTTATTTTGTTTATAAACATCATACTTTTAAATATATAACTCCAATATTGATGTTAAAAAAATATATCACACTTAAAATTGTCCATTATGATCAATTTTATGCAATGACTAATGATTCACAAGTGGTAAATTTATTTATAGAATTGTGATTTATAACTTCTATATTAACATAAAAAGAAATAAAATTTTGAAACAAAAATTAAACATTAACCACAAAAAATTAAAAATGCAAGGGACACATAAGACATGCCTTAAATAATGGCCTTGGCATATTGACCATTCTTTATGTTGTAAAAAAAAATGTGACCTTAAGGAATGGCCATGGCCAACAACCATTCCTTTCAGTCTTTGAAAGGGATTTTTAACCCCTTCCAATAATATATTTTTATTAAACTAGTTATTACATGCTACAAACCTACTTGTTCAAAATAATTGACCAAAACATATTTAAAGAAATGACAAGAGGAAACTTCACTCATACAAATCAGATACTCAAAGAAAGATTCAGTATCAACTTCACTCCTACAAACATCCCACCATAATGGGGAAAAATTATCTGAAAAAGATGTTCAACTCTCTTTGTGATCCTTGTTGATAATCTTTTTAGCAAGCCATGCTAATAATTCACAGCAATATTCAATAATTTGCGAGGAGATCACTAGGAGGGATTGTGAGCATGCATTTTCTACTTGAATTGTGTGTAAACCTGTCACCAAGTCATTACCAATTTAGGCAATAATCAATAACCATGATATAACAACACATCAATATTGGACTTGAAAACCAATGTTAAGGCAAATAGTATGGTTCCTCACAATAAGGAAGTTCCAAAAGAGTTCCTAGCTGAAGCCTCTAAAGACATGGTGATGAGAATCTTTGGAAAGATATTAAAACTTGAAGAAACTAGCATGCGCGAATACAAACTAGACACGACGCTATCATTGGCTAACATTCCTGTGTCTCCAAGATTATATGGGAAACCATCCCCCTCTTTCACACTTGTTGCATCAAAAGGAAAAGACATTCGCAAACCAACTGGTATGGTTAGAGCATTTGCTTCTCAAGAGGAAGAAAAAGAAGATAAAGCAGTTTTGGCTTGGCTTTATAAAGAGAAAAAGAGATAAAATAAAGTAAAATGTGTTGAGATATCTCCCAAAAAATATGGCAAAGTTTATGACCTTCTTAAACAAATGAGATACAAAGGGAAGGGACCTTTAGGAGATAAAGGAAAGGGACTCATTGAGCCTATTCATATGGAATTTAGAGACACTAAAGACAAAACAGGGTAATAACAAATCAGAACACCCCACCTCAAGATATGGTTCAATCTTTGATAAAGGAAGTGATGAAGAAGAGGAAGAGATAGAACTTGTACCTTGGACATATGAAAGATTACTACACATTGGTAATGAGAACCCAGAATACCAAGGAATACGGTATGTACCTACTTTTGGAGAACAACTAGAGCATCATGTTCCTTTGTTGTTACAAACCAATGTCCAAGAAGTAGAGGATGAAGAAGAACACTCTCTGAAAATTCAGCAAACAGAAGAATCTCATGAAGAAATCCCTCAACAACAATAAGAAGACATAAACAAAGAAGAGGAAGCAAGTAGCTTGAATACTCATGAGGAATCCTCTCCTATAAGATAATAACAAGATGCACATCTGAACTAGGGGAAATTGGTGACAGTTTCACATGTCCCGGATCTACCACACTTTGATCCACAAATGGCTAATAGGGTACACCAGATAACTATTGTTGAGTTTTTAAACTGATCTGATGAAAATATCTCAGATTCACATGATTATGAATGGGATCACATGTCTAATGCTACCATGGACATTGAGGTAGATGTAATCCATAAATTTTCACCTTTATTGGAAAGAAGAGAAAATTATAACACTACTCATAATACCAATGTTGTCATAGAATTTGATGAGAGGGAGATGCCTAGGATAATATGAAGATACTGGCATCTTACTATGACTAGAAGAACTAAAAAGGATACAAGCTATGAGTTCCAATATGATAAGAGAAGAAGGAGAAATCTCAAATGATAAGTCGCTAGAGTTAGGTCTGCATAACACTAACAATGACCCTAATAATGATGATTCAACTATTAATGATCTAAACACTATAGAAGCAGACTTAACAAAACATGTCTTGTCAGTTAATATTTTTGACGCTGACATGATGTTGTCCTTGAAAACCTTTGAATCATTATCCTTCGAAAACCCTGACCTTATTGATTGGAAAAACTCGGACCCTACTCCTATCATGAACTTTCCCAATGACTATACTTTAGCTTGTTATCTAAATTCTTGTGAACCCTATATCTTTTCCACCAATGCAAGGAACGTGAATATGACAAAGGAGGATATCAATTTTCTTAGTCACAAATTGAAAAGTAAAAAGAAAAAAAAAGAACTGATGGTGAAAACCATGTTGTGGCAGTATCAGATTCTAAAATAGTAAAAATAAAAGATGTAACTGATGGTGAAAACCTCTTAGAGGCCCCAAAAGATGAGATTCTTGATATCCTCCCTGAGCACTTTCAAGAAAGATCTTCCGTACTGATAGAGCCAACACAACCAGTTTATTTGGGCACAATAAAAGTTCCTCAATTTGTTCATCTGGCACAATCATTATCAGAAGAAGAAAAGACACTATTTACTGATTTCCTCAAAGAGAAAAAGATCAACTTTGTATGGTCTTATACTGATATGCCTGGACTTGATCCTGAGTTAATCATGAATCACTTAACTATAGCTCCTAGAATTAAACCTGTCAAACAAAAACTAAGAAAGATGTACCCACATGTGGCATTATTGGTAAAAGTGGAATTGGAAAAACACTTAAAGGCTAGATTAATAAGGGTCATCGCTTATGTAGGATGGATTTCTAATGTAGTACCAGTTTCTAAAATAGGTAAGTCTATTAGAATTTGCACAGACTTTAGGGACTTAAACAAATCTTGTCTTAAAGATAACTTTCCATTGTTGAATATTGATATGATCATAGACCTCACAACAGGATATGTGATTTATTCACTCATGGATGGATTCTCAGGTTATAACCAAATTAAGATTGCTCCTGAAGACCAGGAAAAGATAGCATTTACATGTGCATGGGGAACATTTTTTTGGAACATGATGTCATTTGGGCTAAAGAATAATGGAGCTACGTATCAATGAGCTATGAAAAAAATCTTCCATGACATGATACACAAGAACATGGAGGACTATGTGGACGATATCGTAACCAAGTCAAAGATAAGAACAAATCACATTAAAGACTTGAGGAAGATACTCGATCGGATGGAACAATTTCAACTAAGACTTAATCCAAAAAAATGTGCATTTGGAGTCCAATCAGAGAAGCTCTTAGGGTTTATTGTATCAGCTAAAGGAATTGAGGTGGACCTAGAAAAGGTAAAAGTGATAATGGAAATGTCACCTCCTTGTAATATCAGTCAAATGAGGACGCTTCAAGAAATACTTCAGTCAATCAGAAGATTCATGTCTCAACTAGCAGATAGAGTGCAACCTTTCACAAAATTGTTACATAAAGGAGTCACTTTTAAATGGGATGAACATTGTGAAAATAATTTCAAATAATTAAAGGACTATCTGGCTAATCCTCCTATTCTCATGGTGCCTATTCATGGAAAACCATTTCTACTATATATTTCAGCTACGGCTACATTGCTTGGATTATTGCTAGCCCAAGAGGATGAAAATAATAAAGAAAGGGTGATTTATTATATCACCAGGATATTGGTGTCTTATGAGCTCAACTACAGTATTATTGAAAAGGCTTGATTGGAAGTTGTTTGTGCATCCCAGAAGTTGAGATACTACATGCTTTCGCATACAGTGAAACTTATCGCAAAGATTGACCCTCTCAAATACCTCTTGAGTAAAACAACATTGACAGGAAGAATAGCAAAATGGGTTTTGATACTCAGTGAATATGGTATCGAGTATGTAGACAAGAGGGATATTAAAGGACAAGTGCTAGCTAATCAACTAGTTGATTCACCATTACTAGATGCAATACCTTTGATTATAGAGTTTCCAGATGAGGCAATCATGTACTTAACAAAACATCCTTGGAAGATGTATTTTGATGGTTCTTTCACACAACAAGGATCTGTCTAGCAGGGTATTGTTTATCAGTCCTCAAGGCTACAAGATACCTAAGGTGTATAAAATGGTTTTTCCATGCACCAACATCTCAGAATATAAAGCATTGGTAAACGAGCTCAAGCTAGCTATTGAATAGAAAAACATAGATTTCCATGTATATGGTGACTCTCAACTCATTATCAACCAAGAAAATGGTGAATATAAAACAAAAGATAAGAATTTGATGCCTTAAAAGAAGATGGTAGAAGAGTTGAAAAAGTACTTTATCTTCATCACATTCTGACGAATTCCAAGAACAGGAAATAGAGCTGCAGATGTTATGGCAACGCTAGCATCCATGTTACAACTAGAGGAACACCAATTCCTCTATGACTTCTTGGTGGAAGAATTATCCTTTCCTACATTTGATACACCTAAATCCAAAGTTATTTGTGCCTTAAACACCCAAGACCAATCTAGATATGCCAAAATATTTGCCTATCTTACAGATCAAATCTTACCTAATGGCCTGTCCAGAAATGAAAAATGAGCCTTAATTAGGACATCATGTTATGTTATCATTACTACTAACTTATATAGATGAGGTCTTGACATAACGCTACTTAGGTGTTTAGAACAAGAAGAATCAGATCGCACATTAAAAGAGGTCCATAAAGGTGTATGTGGATCGCACTCGAATGATTTTTCATTGGCTAAGAAACTTCTAAGAGTTGGATACTATTGGCCTACAATGGAAAAACATGCCATGCAATTTGCTAAAATATGTCAAAAATGTCAAACACATGGAAACCTTATCCATGCTCAAGTTGGAGAACTCATACCATTTATAACACATTAGTCATTCCAGCAATGGGCCTTTAATCTTGTTGGACAAATTTATCCTAATTCTTCAAGTGGACACAAATACATCATCATGACCACTAAGTATTTCACAAAGTGGGCCAAAGAAGTGTCGCTAATCAAAGTCGTTGGCAAAGTTGTTATGTTCATCTTGAACTACATTTGTAGGTACAGGATGCCCTCATCTATTGTAACAGATAATGGGGGGCAGTTTAAAAACCAAAATATTGACAACCTTTGTACACAGTTTCACATCACTCGGTATTGTTCTTCAAACAAGAACATTTTTAAAATCCTACATAGAACTATGAGTAAGTCTGGAAGAGACTGGCATTTGCAATTAAATCCAGCACTATGGGCCTATAGAACAAGTATCTGAACACCAACAAGAGCCATGTCATTTTCTCTAGTCTATGGTGCGGCAGTGTTACCAATTGAAGTAGAAATTCCTTATTTGCTGGTATCTCTCAAAGTCTTGTCACAAATGAACAATACCGCATTGATAGGGTTCACGCACTAGAACTGTTGGATGAGCGCAGGCAATAAGCATTCGATCACCTCAAAATATATCAGAAAAGGATGTCAAAAGGGTATAACACAAGTAAAGCCATGACAATTTCAAGTGGGGGATCTCATTCTAAGAGAGAATACTAAGAATCAGACAAATAGAGAACAAAAAGGCAAGTTTGAACCCAACTACCTGGGGCCTTTTGTTATCACAACAAATTTTGGGCCAAGAGCTTATCAGTTAGCTACACCTGAGAGAGATGTCCTTCCTAATCCTATCAATACCCTACACTTGAAGCGGTTCTATGCTTGACATCTGGCTGAAGGGCTTGTACAGTGAAATAGATTCTCATAAAATACCAAAAAAATAAAAAATTGATCCTGAAGAAAGCCAAAAATAGTGGAAAAGAGGAAAATCAAAACAGTGGAAAAAGTCCTGAAAAAAGGTATTCTTGGTGAAAACCTGACAAACAGGCGCCTTGATACTAACAACAAAAAAATTACAAAAATTTTGAAAAATAGAAAAAGTATCTTGGAAAAAATCTGGCAAACAGGCGTCTTGGTAGTAAAAATAAAAACTTTTTGAGTGGTGAAAACCTGGCAAACATGCATCACTTGTACTTTGTGCTCCATCTATCAATGCACTACCCACACCAATTCTTCATCATCATATCTTTGCTATCGGTTGAATATGAATTCCTCACAAATGTCCTATCCTTGCCTGGGATTTATCTGTATTTGCATCTTAGGGATAGTCATTCTGCACTAAGGACATCTCTACTAGCATGTTCGGATAGCAGGTGTTTGTTGCTAGGTCGTTCTAGGTCCTTGTCTAGGAAGGTTTGCCACTAGAAATAATATTTCTTAATACTTGAATCACAACATCACTATCACTATCACAAAGAAGGGTGTTTCTTAAACATGACCTACCTGTAAATGACATCATACTAGTGTTTCTCAAAAATTTAATCAAATGGTGTTTCTCAACACTACATTGGATTACAATTGTTGATAATGTTTATCTCACTAACTCAGACATAAAAATACATTGCTTAATTCCAAGTTACAATTAATGATTTCTCTACTGTGATTGAAAAATAAATCAACGATGTTCCTCAACACCACATAAACATATATAGACTGATCTTGATTTGATTATGACTCTTTTTATGTTCCAATGATGTTTCAAACTAGGGGAATGTAAACAATTATGAATTTTCTTTGTCTGATTCTCACTTTTTTCTTGGTATGTCTTTTGAGTTACTCCATGACGTCTATTAAAAGACAAAGAGTCACAAGGACAGAGGACATAACATTTTCTTGGTTTTTTGCATGTGGTGATTATTTCAATGATCCTATAAATTTTACCTAATTTGGATGTTTATGGTAAGAGCTTCCAACATGACTAGACAACCGCATATATCTTGATTCATTTTATGTGTAAACTACGGTGAGGTTGAACCAATTTCCTTGTCTATTTCCAATCAACTTCTAAGTAAGGTGTATGACACATTATGTACCCAAGGATATGAATATTACAGGTCATTGCGGGTTATATATCTTATATTACACATGAATAGAAGATGATTCTTAAAGAAAAAGGAGATAACTGACAAGTCATCCTGGCCTCTATGCCTTGATGCTTAGGTTTATTTTTGACATTACATCCAATAAAAATAGTATTCATACTTTCATGATACTTTCTGAGTATTAGAGACAGTTGTACTATCTGATGATGTTCATTGTATAAATGCCCTATGATGATAAAATGCTAAAATGTACAAAGATCAATGACAGTCCTAGAAGTTTGCATTTAATTGCATTTAAGTTTGCATGATTCATTAGAACAACATAAGGACTTGAGCTCAAAATGATTTCCTGGTTCATTCAAAATCCAAGTTTCACTACTTAATCTATGTTACTGGTATATTCATGTTGTTGCATATTCATTGCATTCATTTTTCATTCATAATGGGAAATGAGAAAATATAAAAACAAAGCATTCAAGTGTTGCATTTTACATCCTAAGTGCATCCATATATATATTTGCACAAAGAAAATCTCAAAAGCATGCATCTGTATATTCATCTCACACATCTATATGTCGGTAATAATCAAAGAGCATAAATGATGTCATCACATGAATCTATTCTAAATCATCATCAAGACCAATTACATCATCAAGTGTGAATCAATCTAATCATCTATCACATACATCAAAAAGAGAACCAATGAGCATATCAGAATCATAAGAGGCTATCTCATATATATCAGTAACTATCAGATCAAAAATGTGGAAATTTCTACAACAGTATCAACGAGATCATGATAAAACATATACAAATGTATCAAAGGTCTGAAGTACAAAGCATGATCACAGAAGGGTCAATATACATAAATCTCAGATATAATCACAAAAGTCATGTCTAACTACCACCCTCTCCCTGATCAAGAGGAGGAGGTTGATGACATGAAACTGATTGAATGTTTGATAATGTTAAGTTGAAGATGATGCAAAACATTAAACCAGTTAGTGGTTTGTATTTTCATTGATGTCAACTTGATATCATCTGTACGGTCATATACATTATGCCAAAAACATCGGAGAATCAATCGAACAGAGGTTATGCTTTCAGTAATGCATAAAATTCAAGTATTCACTAAGTGACAGACCACACCGACGGAGTGCACACCATCGATAAAGACAGAGATAAAGTCATAGTGATGCCTGATGAGCAAGAAGATAGTGTTCCCCGATGAGAAAGAAGATAGTGTTGCCTGATGAGAAAAATCCATTGAAGCCTGATGGAAGGAGATCCTGAAGCTAACTGAAGTTACATCGATAGAACTGGCAGTTGTCACCGACGACGAACTGCAGAATTGACCGACAGAATAGAGAGATCAGAAAATGACAAAATATCTAGCTGGAAGAGCTTAAGGATAGACTTAACTGATTGTTTTATTTGTTTTATTCAACCACAGTTAAGCAATTAATTTATACAATTAGCAAGAAGATAACTATGAGATAAATCAGGAGTTAAAGCCGTAAATCAAATTGGCTAGATTGTTTTTCATGCCAAGAATCAAGAATCAAGAATCAGAAATAAAGGAATATCATGTCTATATAAGAGACAAGCATAATTCATTTTTGTAAGCAATCAGATACACAAGGGAGTGAATTGAAAGAAGATGCTGAAGAGAAACTGGTGAAGGATAAACTTCATACAGTCTTGATTAATCAAGCTAAGGGAGAGCTAAATAATTCTGCAGGCACTGATGAATAGTGAAGCACAGCATCACAGAGTAGAAAGTGTGAAGCACAAAGGAAATGAATTGATACATTGATCAGAGAGGTATTGTACATAAATAGATCTGAATATATGTAATTCAAAGTTGCATTAGAAACAAGTCATTATGTTTCAGTTTAACCATTGAAGCATTAAGTCTCTTAACAGAGCAGGACTTAACCATCTTTTATAATTGAGGTATATCATAACAGAATACCAAAAAGGTTGATTCATGACAGTAGCATCGGTCTTACCTAAAGCCTATTGATAGTCTAAGAAGGAGGTTGATTCAAGGATGGTAGTAAGATTAGCATAAAGCCTATTGATAGTCTAAAGGCTGATTCAAGGATGGTAGCGTAGATGCCAGATACTAAGTGACAACCTATGTATAAAAATCCTCTAACAAGTTCACACTTAACCGTGTATTTGTAAAATTTAACAGGGTTGGCTCCTAACAAGGATCACTTCAGAAGAGTGAAAATTTGGGGTACCGATCCCAGTGGTTTTTTCCCTTAACAGGGTTTCCACATCAAAATCCATGTGTTATGTGTGTATGGCTCATTACATTATTATTTTACATTTCACATATGCATTTCTGGATTGATTGGTTTACACTGCATATTTACTGAGCTTTGGTAAATAAGTTTTACTGCTTATCGGTAATCAAGGAGAATAAGGACAGACAAGGTAAATCGACAGACAGTTAATTATTTCAAGTATTTCAAGGCATGCATCTTGTAGGGACTTAATAATCTGAGGTG
>MU225483.1:2113234-2125904 GCA_018584345.1 Thuja plicata
CAGACAGTTAATTATTTCAAGTATTTCAAGGCATACATCTTGTAGGGACTTAATAATCTGAGGTGTATTGATTGGTGGATTAAATTTTAAAGGATAAATTTTTGAGGCCACTGATTCACCCCCCCCCTCTCATTTATTACTAAC
Source organism: Thuja plicata (assembly GCA_018584345.1). Classification (NCBI taxonomy): domain Eukaryota; kingdom Viridiplantae; phylum Streptophyta; class Pinopsida; order Cupressales; family Cupressaceae; genus Thuja; species Thuja plicata. The sequence continues at coordinate 2,113,379 of MU225483.1, forward strand.
AGAGGTGGTGCATCGACTCATGGATGAGGAGCTAGTGGAGGCATAGTTCGCTCTATCTATTATGCTATAGTAGAATACAAGGGTGCTCTCTATGCCTTTGGAACTACAACACAATACAAGGAAAAATAATATGCTTCTCTCTGACCCTAGTGTGTGGTCGTGTGTGCATGGATATCTCTCAGAGATCTCATAACATCAAGTTGTTTGTCCTTGTTTTCCAGCAGTGTCTCTAATATAGTAATGTGATCCCTGAGTTTCTCTCTCTCTCTCTCTCTCTAACACTATGAAAGTGGATCTCTTTCCCTTCATGTATCTCTGATAGTATCTCTTGGAGGATCATGTCTCAGAGGTCCACTTCCCCCACTAGGTCTCTACCCAGAGGATCTTTGTTGCTGGTGTCTCGTAAGTAATGGACCTGGATCCATGTTTGGAGGCACAAACCTTAGATGAGTGTGTCTTCCCTCCGCACGACCACCACCACCCCTGTCATCACCATCATCACCCCTATCATCATGGCCATGTCTCTAATCTCTCTCCATAGGAAGGCGCCTACCATCTCTCCCACCACCACCCCTACCATCTCTCCCACCACTACCTTTGTCTCCTTTGCCCCTAGCTCACACAAGTCCATCATCAAGATGATCATAGTCTAAAGCATCCTTAATGCAAGGTGTTATCTCATCAGGAGTTGTAAAATGAGGAAATGGATACTAAAGAAGATGAGAAAGATAAGCATTAGTACACCTAGCATCAGTAACATCAACGTGATAATCCCAGCCTACTACCACCATCTAACTGTCTCTAACTGTGCAGTCTCATACGCTAGGAGGGCACCCCATTGTGCCTCCTCATCATGAATACAAGCATATATAGTAAGATCATGTGACATGCCCTGTACCCAGTTGTACTGTCTGAGGATGCGTGTGATAATAAATCTCTCAACAACATATCACATGTGTTCAATTAGGTACCTGCTCTAAAATAAACATGGCATTTGTCGCCTATCAGAGGTCCACTCCTCAAAATCCAAATATGGTCTCCACTCAACCACTATAAAATCATCAAGGACTCACCACCAAAATTCCATCTTACCCAGATGGGGCTGCTAGATATAACCTAAATACATATATACAGAAGGCTCCTCTGGTGCCCGTTGCCTATCTACTATCGATCGCGTCACTGGAATGTGCTCCCAGGCCCATATATGCAATATCAGGATACCAACACTCATGCTCTGTGAATACTCGTATACTATCTCATGTAGCTCTCTATACATATGAGCCAAAATGTAGCTACCCTAGCTAGATCTGCATATGGAACCAATCATCTACTCCAGCATACCGACCCAACCACACATAAACCCATGTTGTCCATGGTCTGGCATTAGGATCCCTCCTATCAAAATGGAAAGAAAAATGGGCAACCTCTCATAGTGATCAATCATGTAATCCCATGTTAGGTACCTTCATACTATGGAAGGATCCGCAAAGAATCTTTGTGTGTTTGCAATCGCAACGGTGGAGCGAGACTCAAATCGAACCTCATGTCCCAGCACACGAATGCACAAAATATGCCACACATCCTTAGGGGTCACTGTCATCTCACCTATCAGGAGATAGAAGGTGTTGTGGTCTAAGTTCCATCTCTTAGCAAGAGCAGTCAACAACCCTCGGTTTACCCTAATATCGGGTAAATCTATCAGAGAAGATAAGCCAAGGCGTCCTATAATCTGTAGCTCTGCATCAGTCAAGGAGCACGATAAAGCAAGGACTCATGGAGGTCGAGGTCCTCAGAATGAAACAACAAGGAAAATATTTTTTCAAGCACAAAATATAGATATACATCAGTATTCTAGCTAAGTCAACTACATAGAAAATCTAACAGCTAAGTCTCTTGCCTTCAAAATGAGGAAAAATAGTCAAAATTAGAAAATTAACACTTTCTACTGAAAATGACTCTGTTTTGCCTAGATACGAGCTCGCATCCCGTATGCAATCCCAAATTGACAGGTTGCAATGGGAAAATTGGGAAGAAATCCTATTTTTACAACATGCGATGGGGGATTCTAGAAGTGATCTTATTTTCATGGGATGAGGTGAAATTCAAAGTTGGACAAAAAAATACTAAAAGTGATTCTCTGATGACCTACTAGAAGCGGCCCTATTTTTACAAAATGTGATCCATAAATTTGCAAGTTTACCGGATGCGATATGGGATTGATAGGATGTGATCTGGAACCTAAGATGTGACTCAAAATTCATTTGCCTATAACTACTACAAAAAGTGACAAAACAAGAAACATAAAGCGTAAAAAGGTAGGTCTCGATGTCCTCACTGGTTGTGCGTAATGTGTTGGACACTCATGATGACATGCTAGCTCAAATCGATGCCTCTTGATGGGGACCACCATCTTCTTTGCAGAGCTCAAGAATTTACCAAGGATGAAAGTGAAAATGAATGAGTAAAAAGTGATTTTTGAGACTTATATTAACCTTTTTGAGCTAAACAAAAGCTCCAGAAGTCTCAATGGACTATTAGTTTTCTATTTTGTTCTTCTCAGATCAATCGGGAATGAAATCAAACACAAGGACAATATTTTCAATAGTACAATAAAAAATTTGTGACAATCTCCAACAAATGCATAATTGCTCTATATGTTCATAAAATTGTATTTTCTCTATATGTCAACTTGGTAAAATTGTGTTTTCTCTTAACACACTTTCACTTCATCCCATCTTATAATTAATTCTTCATTGATCCAATCAACATGTTCCATTCATCTGTCATTCTAAAGAGGGATTTTATTATATTTCCTTTCGATTTCATTCCCGAGGGGGCATGATCATACTTAAAATCAATCAAATTCTTGCTCAAACAACAAAACTGACTCCATCATCAAAAGACTAGCAGCATGACAGTTTCCTTCAATCAAGTTGGGACTATTGGATAAAAGGCTTTAGTGCTAAACAAGCCAGATATCTATGCCTTCAATCTCTCAGATCTTTATCAAGATCTCAGCAGCTTCATACTGACCTTCGTTTGATCAATTTTGGAGTCAGTATTATCAACTCTAGTTCAATTAAGTTCAAAATTGATACCTCACAGCTCTCAGCAGCTTCGTATTGACCTTCGTTCGATCAAGTTTAGAGTCAGTATTACCAATTATTGTTCGATCAAGTTCAAAATTGGTATCTCTAGATCTATGTTTAATCGACCTTTGTTCGATCAAGTTCAAAGTCGATACTATCAGTCTTAGTTCAATCAAGTTCAAGACTGATCTCATCAGCTATATTTCATTCAATCAAGTGCGAAATTCTCAAATTTTCTAAAGTCAACATTAGACATTGTTTGAATCAATGCACTACTCGTACATCAATTCAAAGGGGCAATTGTAACCACCATAATTTGGTCTACTCTAACTAGAGACCCTATTTTCCCTAAATGTAATCATACCCCTAATTATGTCAATCCAACTTTTTGATTATTGGAATAATTCATCAAAAACAATTTAATCTCCTAAAATCAAATTGATTTCATCACTAACTTTCATTATTTACCTTGGCCTATTTAAATCAAATCAACCCAATTAAATCCTTGGCTAAAGTAATTAATTAAAATAAATTAAATAACTCTATAAATACAACTCATCACTTGCACATGAAAAGTCAATCAATGAACCAATGACTCACATTGATCACCAAAGATTCAATCCTCACCTCTCCTCACAATTTGATCTCAACCACTCATTTATCAATTTCTTCCATAAAAGGATTGAGTTTTGAGCTCAATTGGCCCCAATTTTTAGAATGTCGAATGCACTCTTATGCTGCCCACAATTTTAGAATTCTAATTGCATCCTTATGTTGTCATTTTGTTTCACGATTTCAATAGCTAATTAGATAACTTTTATTTATGATTCAATGAATCCTTGCATCATTTCTAAGCATGAATTGCACGATAATTAGATTCATTTTCTCAATAAATATTCCATTCTAGGACTGTATGTGTCACTGATTTAATACATAATCTAAGGGCAATTATAGCTTAAATCATACTCTTTTTAGGTAGGAACCAATATGTTGATTTCAATGGTTTCTTTATGCTTTTCAATTGATTTTCATATTTCTAACCATTGATGCAATGACATATTGAAGTGTTGTGTTGCAACTTGCAGGTACATAATTCGCACACACAGACTTTATGCATTTTTGTTTGTTTTGGATGTTAGCTCTACAAGCCTATTTCATATTATTCTTGGTCTAATATGTTTGCTACAAATAACCCTTGCACAACAATTTATAATAAAATCATTCATTACTATGCATTCATCTATCTTGAGTCCTCATTTTGGGAGACTTGTTTTCTGTTTAATGTTGTGGACTTGATATAGGGGATAGTTTATATTGAGTTATATAATTTTCACATGCTTTGATTGAAAATTTATTTGTTGATAGGATGCATTTCTATCACTCTGTCCGCCAACATTTACAAATGTCTTCTTCTAGACTAGAAATACTCTCCATCTCTTTTTTTTGTAGAAATAATGATGAAGATGAATTTATCAATAATATGTTAGGATAAACTTCCATGGAGCTTGGAATGTAGCTTTAATATTAGAACAACTAAAAGACAACTAATGTGTATGTCTTTTGTATTAACCTTAGTTCTTATTGTATACCATTTTCTCTCCTTGGGTGTTATGCATTCTATTCTTTTGTATCAATCCAAAATAGAAACCATTTTGATGTCATGAACTGTTTGCTTGCAAATTGGGTCTTTTTAACATCTTTTGGTCATATGCTAATTGACATAATAGTCCAAAGGATGAATCTGGGCCTTTACTGTCATGGTCCACGATTTGAGAGAATTTTTAGTTCCTATGTCATATGTATTATATTTATAATGAGACGCTCTTCAGAAGCTTGTTAACAAATGGATTTTTGCATGTGCATTTGGTATTCACATATTTTTCACCAAGGGTTCCCTTTTTACTAATTTTAATATGTTCATCATCAACTCCTTAACTTATTGTGCTGACTGTATCTTTGTGTCATTATGCATTTCATTCTTATTGTCAAACCTGAAGTGTTGTCGAATATATCCTAAATGTTAGTTTTATTGAAGGGATCTTGGTTCTCTTTAGATAGAATTAAAATCTATTATTGTATAAATATATTAGTTCATTCAATGGTTTAATCCTTATGGCAAGTTATTTAATATCTGATAAATTGATTGTTTATTGGGTTTTTGTGCTTCTTCCTCTGTCAATAGTGTTTCTTTGGTTGTCAATTTCCCTTGCATCACATTGGGGTGCTTTATAATTTAATTATATAGTGGATATTATGAAGTTATTGAAATTTTGAAATTATAATCATGCAAAGGATTTTTAATATACTTATGTAAGTGATTGTTATATAGATTAAATGCCTTTAAATAAGTTAATAGAAATACCTAAAATGTATAATTTAAACATTGGTGAATGTCATTGATGTGTTTAATTATCTTTGAGGGAGATCACGGTGCTGAAAATTTGAGTCATACTAGTATTACATATTGTGGTACTGGATTTCCTTATAAAATAGATGTATCTATTACTTTTACTAATAAAATCTAATACAAATGATATACCTATCTTAATTGATCGTGAATATGTTTTTCTTTCTTGTTTACGTCATTTTCTCTTTGTTTTAGGGCTTGGTGTTCGGGTCCACATGTTACTAGAGACTTGGAGTTTTTCATGATGTATTGTCAGTGACTTATGTTGATGTTGATGGTCATTTATTTTATATGTTTTAATATAAGAAAGTTCTTTACAATATGTTTGTTTGTGCCTAATTATGTAATTGAGGTCACATGACGACCATGTCTCTGTCCTTGGGTATTTTATGGTTGAAATCTGTTCAAATGTTTATTTGATGTTTAGTGTGGTTCTTTTGATCTACTATGGTATTTGGTGGAATTTTTTGGCATTATGGTTTGTTGGTGCTCTCAAAGAAAAGTTGTGCAATTGATGGTTCAAGAAGATCTTATGTATACAATTTGGTGGGATGAATACAAAAGAGGACATATGCATGAGTTATGTGTATCTAGGTTATGATTTATACTTTGGAACCTAGAAGAATTTTTTTACAATATTCTCATCATGATGCATATTTGATTTTGATGACATATGTGGATCTTGTTGGCGATTTTAAGTTTTATGCTCTAAACTATTCTTTTGTGGTTTCTTGAGGTTTCTTTTTGTGGCTTTATGATTTGAAAGTTTCTTTTTTTTTTTTATTTGGAACATAGGGGAGGGTTTTCTAGGAGTATTTCTAGGAGAGTGTCTTGCAATGGGAGTAGAAGCACTAAGTGGTCAGACCAGGTTAACCCATAATGGAGTTGTAATCAAGTGAAAAAACTATAATTAAAATGAATTGGGTTAGGTTACACATTAAACAAGATAAATGAGATGCCTCACCCATGGCCTTGAGTTCTTGTATAGACTAAGGATAAGGCATGACTATCCGTGGGGTGTTGATCTTGTAAATCAAATTCCTTGTCATCATGAAAGGTTTTTGGTTCCACATGAGTTCCACCTGGGGCTCAAGGTCTATAGAGACTGCCAGAGTAACTTTGGAGTGAGAGCTATGTGATGACACTCTCCTACATGTGTATTAGGATTCCCTTTAGTTTGTCTTGTGGTGCACTTCTGGTATCTTCTGGTGTATTGTGATATCTTGTAGTTTTCCTTGTGGTAACCTATGTATGTATCCTTATGCTATTCATTTTGTATCCCTTGGGTATATTTTATTTCATACTTCAATTTTCCTATGATGTGTTTTTTGTGCTTTCATGTGTGGTTTGGGGCATTGTGTTATCATCTAGCTTGGCAGAGCGGGCCTTAGGGCTCCACATGGTTGGTTGACAAATATTTTTCACATTAAGGTTTGTGGCCTTGTTCGTGAGCTTACTGGATGGATTCTCTATCTTCATTGCACCTTTGTTATAGTTTCATGATAGATGACTATTATGTACATTGCTTCATATGTTGTATTATGGATCGTGACATTGTAAATGTGTATTCTTGTAAATGGATGTAAATGTAATGCATGCATACAATGATGATTTAAAAAATATAATGTTTAAAATTGGGTAGATCGATGTTGGTATCAGCTATATGTATGCACTTGAAGATTGTCATGCTCTAGATTTGTGGATTAAAAATAAATGAAGTTAGTGTTATTATCTTGTGTATTAATTTATCTTGGTTAAATTGATTTAGTTATATGATTATACCTTCCTTAGTAGAGACGTCAGGGAACCTAAGAGGACATGGCGTAATATTTTGATGTAAAGCATTTATGCATGCTAGTTATATATTGCATCATTTAGTTGGTTGTCATTATGTATATCATTATGTTAAATGTAAATGTTTATCTTGTTAGGGAAAAAATGTGTCATGTTCTTTAGTAAAATTATGTTGTCCTCTCGGGTTGCCTGGCGGGGCATTACAATATCAGAATATAGTTATAGGTATAGTCAATCTAGAAGTAGAAAGGAAAAATAGTTATCAAATTTTTCATCAACATATAATTATAATGAAAAATCAAATATCCAATTTCTAGTGAATGAATATTTAGGATTGAAACTTAGAACCTTGAATTCTCATTGCTTTATGTTCAGGTGGGTGGTTAGAATTAAAAATTTTAATAGAGCATGTCAAGTGACAAATTAGAATCTATTTTTTCTATTAAAATATATACGTAGTGGGAATAAGTAGAGTATAAGTTTTTTATCATTATAATTAAGATGTTAACTTTGTTAATAATTAAAAAAATTATGATTCTCAAACATTATGATATAATGTTACAAATTGAAAAAATAATTGACCACTATCGACCATATAAAATATATTTTGTTGCAAACATTAGAAGAACACAAAATATAATATTCAAATCTGAATCATTATTACATATTCAAAATTTCCAAAAATTGGCTTAAAAGGGAGAGATTAATTCACATTTCAAATTTTACATAAATAAAATCCACCACGTGTTGGACCACATAATGATTTATGATGAATCTTTACAAAAATTGGACAAAAGTTTATGATTTCACAAACTCCTTAAATAATTTGGTTTCCCACTTCTTGTTTGACATCTTTTAAATTTACTTTTTATTCCCCCATTCACTAGGAACCTTCTTAACTCTAGTTGGATGTAAAATATCTTATTTTCAAGTCTTCCTAGTGAAGGCTATAGGTAGTTATAACTTTCATCCACCTTGATAGTTTATCTTGGCTCCTCAAATGTATGTTCTTTTCTTGTAGTCATGCCCTTTTCGTTAACTCTCAAAGATTGATATAATTCTTGACTTGCTAGTGCATGAACTATATATGTCAGTTTATTATAGTCACACTTGTTTAGTGAACCTCACCAAGAGACTCAATATTTACTCCCTAAATAAAATTTCACCTTCAACTATAATCTCTTGTCTTGTTAGAATTCATAAATGGTGAATTCTCACAAAACCCAATGAACACCTGCATGGAAATAACCTGTCACAACTAAGAGAAACTAAAAACATAGAAGAAGTGCTCTAAATGCCAGAGGCAAAAATGTATATGCAATAATGAATAATTACAAGAGATCAAACATTATAAAAAAGGAGACCGAAACCCTAAAAAGTAAAACCTTAAGATGAAAGAATTAATTATTAATGAGCCTAAGTTGAGCTTAAGTGAAAATAAAGTAAGAGGTGACTTAATTATAAATCAATATGATTTGATTAATTAAGAAAAGAACCTATGTAGTCCAACACCCCCACTTAAGATGAACTTAGGGAGAAGCTAAAAAACTATGACTAAATGCAAAAAGAAAGAAATGGGTCACAACAACAAGGCCTAATGAGGTACCCAAGTACAAGGAAATCTTAGTGAAACAGAGAAAAGTCATTGGGAAAAAACTTCTCTCCAAAAAGAGATGGAAAAAAAAGTACAAATGCAATGTCTCAAGAGACTCCCTCAAAACCATAAGTACAACCAACCTCCCATGAGAGAAGATCGAGACTCCAAGTCCCCTCAGAATGATAGAACCCCTGTGTCGATGATTAAAGCAATATGGCTCCAATGTGGAAGAAACAAAGGCAACAGGCAAAGAAGAGGAAACCCCTGAATGTGAGGTGAAATTGGAAGGCCTAGCTGATGCTCAAAAGAGAACACATGAAAACCTTGTAATGGAATCTCCAATGAAGGTGGGATAATAGATGTGTTGAATCTGTTATCTGAGAGGACATGAATTTCATCTAATATGTCCTCAAAAACTGCACTAGGTGGCTCGACACATGGAGCGATAATGTCAGACAATTCTGAAGAGGAATCCTCTTGAATATATGTAAACTCAATAGGAGGTGGAGGTGGAGGTGTAGAAGTCACAACACTAGTCTCAGGAACAACACATAAGTTCAAGAGACCCAACTTCACCTCAATAGGATCTCATGAAAAAGGAGATCTATTCTCTGACAATGGAGATGGTGGGCCAAAATGAGAGAAAGAGTACAAGTAGGAAGAATGATCAACTGTCCCTATTGCAAGAATATTGTTTGTCTCACTGTCTCTGATGTTTATTGAATCTCATGTGAACTCAAATGTCTTCCCTATCTTAGTGTGAGTAATTTGATAGATAGAGAGAAGGTTAGAGGAAAAAGATGGAACACATAGTACATCATTGAATGCACCATCATCAATCTCAATATAACCTTTTTCGCATAGAGTCATAACAGCGTTATTCCCCATCAAAAAGTGTGGGGTAGGAGAAGCCTCAAAAGAAGAGAATAAATCCTAAAAAATATGCCATATTATGTGAAAAACCTGAATCCAGTAGCCATCTAGAAGAGTTTGGACTAGCAGTTGCGCATAATGCATGACCCTTTCCTATGTCATGTCCATCTGTCTGGAATGATAATGAAGAAGACTTGTGAGAAGTAGAAGAAGAAAGAATATCAATGTTGTTCTTCTTAAGAAGAGCTATCAAATCTGTAATTTGTTTTGCATATCCATCTATCTTCTTGTCATAGCAATGAGACACATCATGATTGGGATTTTTACAATAAGCACACATAGGTCTTTCTGTCTACAATTTTTCCCTCTTAGGAGGTGGACCAGAGGAGTGCTAAGAACTAGAATCCTTCCTAGACTCGATGGTCTGTGACTTCTATTTCTACTTCTGTTTCACTGAAGATGTGTGAGCTACCAATGCATGGCTCTGTGATCCTAGATAAGCATCCAACTATGCAATCTTAGATTTTTATCATGTAAACTGATCACAGAAAACCTCAAATGTAGGCATGGTAAATCGTGGACCCAAAGCATTTATGGTGGAATATAAGGTAGAAGAGAAAATCTAAAATGGACTTTGAAGCTTAGTAAGAATCAGATGAATGTACTTTGTGTCAGTCTTGTTCTTACCACAACCCTACAAAAGTGATCAGAGTGATTTGAACTTCATCAGAAAATTCTCAATAGAGGGAAAAGAATTAGGTGTCAAGCATGTTAACTATGCCTCAATCTAAAGTGCCCTAAGCTAATTAATGGTGCCAAAAAGATCTTCAAACTTAGTCCATATAGCCTGAGGAGTTGTGAAACCCTCTAGGTGAAAAAGAAGATTGTCTAAAACATGCAAGGACATCAAACCCATAGACTCATCCATTTTGTTTCTATGTTGTAGAACCTCAAAGGACACTGCAAAATAGGTTGATTCTCATACAAACGTGACCATAACCCCTTTGACATGAGAAGTCTAGTCATATGTGCCTTCTAGGTAAAACAATTGTGCAGAGTAAGATGGTCACATGAATAAGTTTTCACCATATTGATTTTTTTAAGAGAGAGGTTTTTGATTTATGATATAAAAAACAAGAAAAAAATACCCCCCACAAAAATAAAAATCCAAACCCCAATACAAATTTTAAAGCTGGGAAGCTATGAAATGTAAAGAACACTTCTGATTATTGCATGTGTACCTGATACATTTTCTTATTAAATAGTCTGCAGATATAGAAATATCATTAAAATACCTTTCCACACCTATTCGTTTGCAAAAAATGGAGTCTTTTTGCACATTCTATGCCTCCAGGAGTGTAAAAGTAAGCTCCGACGATATCTCATTTGGAAAAAATAGAGATCGTATGAGAAAGTTACACCCGATTTTGTGGAGTGTTAAAAGGGCCAAGAAAAAACTTTTATAGCCCTCAGGGGCTAAACAAATGTGTCCAATGGTCGCATGGTGCTGAGCAGAGGGCTATCAAGTGGCGCGGTAGTGGGCGCTAAGCGACACGGCAATGGTCATTGGGCGATGCCCAATTTTTAACTAGCAGTGCTTAAAAAAAAAAATCAATTTAAAATTAATTTTTTAAATTTTTTTTGCCTCGAACAATGTGCCCTAGGTAAGAAAAATGCCCTTCTTGCTCCTAATGCCAAAAATGGATGTATTTTATATCAAAATTCATAGAAACGGCCTCCCAGACGTAACTGTGAGGTCTATTTTCACACAAAATGTACTTTAAAATAGAGGCATGCCCTAGATCAAAAAAATGCAAACCCCAAACCCTCAAAGCTCCAAAAAACTCTTCATGACACTAGTAAATTTGAGCTCAAATTTCAACGAAAATTGGTCGAAATTTCGACAGTAATTGGTCGAATGCACGACCAAACCAAGACCAAACCTTTCGTCGGTCTTTTTTTGTCAAAATTTTGACGTTTTTGTTATTGGTCGCAATTTCGACCGACATAAAGGTCAAAATTTTGACTATAACTCTTCATCAATTTGGTGGAAACTTCTGACCAGTATATGGTCAAAATTTTGACCAATATTTGGTGGAAATTTTCGACCAATATACGGTCAAAATTTTGACCAATATTTGGTGGAAACTTCCGACCAGTATGTGGTCGAAATTTTGACCAATATTTGGTGGAAACTTCCGACCAGTATATGGTCGAAATTTCAACCAATATTTGGTGGAAAATTTCAACCAGTATATGGTCAAAATTTTGACCAATATTTGGTGGAAATTTCCGAGCAATATACAGTCAAAATTTTGACCAATATTTGGTGGAAACTTTCGACCAGTATATGGTTGAAATTTTGACCAATATTTGGTGGAAACTTCCGACCAATATATGGTCGAAATTTCAACCACCTGTTGCAGATATTTTGACGTGAAGGCTTTGCTTTCCACCAAGGTATTGGTCGCAATTCTGACCAATACTTGGTGGAAACGAGTCTGTGCATCCGACGAAATTGCGACCACATGTTCTAGAGATTTCGACGTGAATGCTTTAGTTTCCACCAAGGTATTGGTCAAAATTCTGACCAATATCTGGTGGAAAAAAAGGGTATTGGTCGAAATTGCGACCAACTCTTTGGTGGAAATTAAAAGGGAATTGGTCAAAATTTTGACCATTTCCCTATTTTTTTTTTTAAAAAAAATTGTACCGATTGATTTTTTTTAAATTCTACTTGGATTCAACTGTGTAGTTTTTTGAGTC
>MU225484.1:7369-24981 GCA_018584345.1 Thuja plicata
CAATGATTGATGCCTTCAAATGGAGAATAAAATAGTCAATAAACAATGCAAAAGTTGTCCAATTCTGCAAATTCGATCGCTGTCGACCGTACTTCGAGTACAAGAATGCTGATGCAGTAAAAAAACACAGAAGATTTAAAAAAAATGGTCAAATATTAAACAGGGTGATGTTATGAAAAGGGGTGACGTTTCATTTTTGAAATGTCACCCCATTTCATAATGTCACCCCGTCATGGTTTAAATCAATTTCCAATGGCTACAAAATAAAACAGGCTGACGTTATGAAATAGGGTGACGTTTCAAAAATGAAACGTCACCCCGTTTCATAATGCCACCCCGTATTATAAAATTGAAATTTTTCCTGCCAAAAGTGGTTCGGGTTTAGCCTTGGGAAAGGCTTGGTCAACTGACCCTTGGCTTTGGATCTGGTTTAACTTCAATGTTGTAGGCCATGTCCATATGCACACACGAAACTCACTTTGGCCACAGATCGGATTGGGTTTTCTGAAGAATTTTTTGACAAAAAAAAAACCCATTTTGGATTAGACAATGAAGATTATAATATGTAATTTCTTTTTAAATTTGATTAATATTTCTATTTTTCAATCATTTTGTACTAAAACATGTCTATAGGAAAGAGAATACAAGCTTTTTTATAATTTTAATAACTTTTTTTTTACAACGTTTATTGAAAAATAAATTATATGACATCAAACTACACATAATTCTACACACTTGAAATTTTTTTTTATTAAAAAATCAAATGTTTAGGGCAAATTATGCTTGCCGTACACAAGAGATTTTATAAACAACGATTGAGCCCAATATATAATTAATAAAAAAAAAAATATTTAACAAAAAAGTATGGAAAAATATTCTAATCAATCTTAATTGTGTTACTTACCATTTCCCAAAAGGGTTTAGAAAAATAGTGTCATTTGAGTCTAATTTCACTTGTCGTACACACGCATGGTATAGTCCTGAAAGAGTGACTTTTAAAATGAGGGTTTTAGTAATCCCCATTGAAATTTGAAATTTATCATCTGGGTATTTAAACAAATCACATATTTTGAAACTAGACTTCGAATCCTAAAATTTTATATCTGTGACTTTTTGGAAGATTCCATGTCTAAGTGGCTCAAATCTTTAGGTCAAATGGGACAAATTTGAAAAAATAGGAAAAATAGTTCCACTTTTTGGCCATAAAGTAGACTCAACTTCTTGTTGGCACCCTATACATTCTCTGTTCTTTTCTCTATATTATATCCCTTTTTTTAACTGAGGTGAGTGAACATATCAATTTCCCCTTTCTTTGATACTTATAAAAAAAATGTACAACTTATAATATGTCAAAATTGTGACAAAAATGTGTAACTTACAATGTGTCAAATATATTGGAATGGGTTGTTTTGATATCTTCGGGAATTTTCTCCCATTTTTCTTCCAGTTGTTCTAGTGCCATGTGTTGTAGCTCTAACCTTGCGTGCATATCATAAATGTTGTTGAGGACAGACATTTCAGGGGTGGCAATTAGTATATTTGCCTCTGTCACATGTTGTAGGAGTGTAAGTGTCGGTAAGAGCTTAGCTTGGAGCTCATTTACCTCATCTTTGTACTTCATCTCTGCAAACTGTATGTCCTATCTCAGTTTTCGAGCTTGTTTGATTTTCTCATTGTGCAATTTAATTGCTTCTTCATTATTGGTGAGACTTTGTGCACTTGACTTAAGATTGTATGCACCCTAAAATGGTCACCTAGACTATGGGTCCCATTTATCATTTTATCAATTTATCAAATTCCTGAATCAATGCTTTGGAACATTTTCAATTCAAATCAATTTCTTTGATCAAATCGTAATTAATTCAATTATTTCAATATTTCCTAAGGTTTGATCATTTCATCAATTATCTTATTTAATTAAAAGAAAACAATTCCTTTTTATTAAATAAAATAATCTTATTTAACTAAAATTCCTTTTTAATTAAATAATCTTATCTTATTTAATTAAAATCTCTCTTAATTAAATAATATTATCTTATTTAATTAAAATATCCTTTTTAACTAAATTAAATAATCTTATTTAATTAAAAGAAAATCCCTCTTTTAATTAAATAAAACCCCCACTTATATCCCTCTTTGTTGAAAAAGGAAATAAATTAAATAAAAATAAATAAAAATCTCTTTTTCTTCACATCTTCCTAAGCGGTGGGCTTTTTTCCTCTTAATCATAGCCTTTCATTTTTGCCTCTTAACTCTCAACCATTCACTTTTCTTTATAAGGAGCCCTCTCCTTCTCATTCTTAAATATAGAATTTTTGGGTATTATTATGTTGCAGGTTTGGAAAGCAATTTTGGAGGAGAATTTGAGCACTCAAGCTTGGATATTGCAACTTCTCTCTTCTTGTATTCTTCTTGCATCCATGGCTATTCATATAGATTAGATCCATGTTTACTTTCATAGATTAAATTTGCATATTTCATTTCATAGATTAATCTTGCATGGTTATCATTTAGATTAATTTCCTTTCATGCATTGGAATCATATAGAATAGATTTCATTTTCATGCATTGAATCACTCATTTCATGGTGTACTTGCATGGGCACACCTAGATCAATCTGAGGGCCTCCATTACAAACCCTTGCACTCCATGACTAGGGAGCTATGAGTCGATATTTGAGGCCTTATTTTTGAGCAACCTTGAATGTAATGATTCATAGAAGTGTGACACATTTTCATCACGTATTTAAATAAGAAAATCAAAAGAGTAGGAGTTCTGATGGCGAAAACCACTGTGTGGCGGTGTCAAAACCAAAAAAGGTAAAAATAAATGATATATCCAAGGGTGAAAACCTCTCTGTGGCACCTAAGAATGAGGTACTTGATCGTCTCCCCAACTATTTTCAAGATAGATCTTCAGTGCTTATTGAACCAACACAAGCAGTTAATTTGGGTACAAATGAGGCTCCACAAATAGTACACATGGCTAAGTCCTTGTCACCAATAGAAAAAGAAGCTTACACTAAGTTCTTACAAAAAAAGAAGATCAATTTTGCATGGACTTATTCAGATATGCCAGGATTGGACATTAATCTTATTATGCATCACTTATCTATAGCTCCAAATGTCAAACCAGTTAAAAAACAATTGAGGAAGATGCATCCTCACATAGCTCTTCTAGTCAAAGCTGAATTGGAGAAACTCCTTGGTGCAAAATTCATAAGACCTATTGCCTATGCTGAATGGATATCAAACATTATACTAGTTTCCAAACATGACAAATCCATTCGAGTTTGCACAGATTTTAGAGATCTCAATAGTGCATGCCCAAAGGATGACTTTCCACTCCCCAATATAGACATGATAGTGGATATGACAGTGGGTTATGAGATTTATTCCTTGATGGATGGTTTCTCCGGATACAATCAGATTAAGATAGCTCCTGAAGATCAAGAAAAGACTACATTCACTTGTGCATGGGGTACCTATTGTTGGAACGTTATTCCTTTTGGATTAAAAAATGCAGGAGCCACCTATCAACGAGCTATGATAACTATTTTTCATGAAATGATGCATAAAAACATGGAAGATTATGTGGATGACACCTTGGCCAAGTCTAAACAAAGAGATACACACTTAGATGATTTAGAAGTAATTTTAGATCGCATGGAACAATTTCAACTAAGGTTAAATCCTAAAAAGTGTGCATTTGGAGTCACCTCTAGAAAACTAATTGGATTCATCATTTCAACAAAAAGAATAGAGGTGGACCCTGAAAAAGTCCAAGCAATCATAGATATGCCACCTCCTAGAAACATTAGTCAAATGAGGAGTCTTCAAGGACGTCTTCAATCTATAAGGAGATTTATTTCACAATTGGCGGATAGAGCTCAACCCTTCAACAAGAACTTACATAAAGGAGTCAAATGTGTTTGGAATGAGGATTGTCAAAAGAGAATAGATCAAATCAAAAAGTACTTGGAAAATCCTCCTATTTTAATGCCTCCTGTCCCAGGGAAACCACTTATTCTATACATTTTCGTGACAAAATATTCATTGGGGGAATTACTAGCTCAACTTGATGAAAATGGGAAAGAAAGAGCAATATACTACATTAGCGATACTCTTGTCTCATATGAGGTTAACTACACTAGCATTGAGAAATCTTGCCTCGCTGTTGTGTTTGCTTCCCAAAAGTTATGACATTACATGCTTGCGCACACTATACACCTCATAGAAAAAATAGATCCACTCAAATATTTACTAAGTAAGGCTGCCCTCATAGGTAGACTTGCTAAATGGATGATGATACTTTCAGAGTTTGACATAGAGTACATTGAGCGTAAAGAAATCAAAGGACAAGCTATAGCAGATCAATTGGCTGATTTCCCATTACAAGATAATGCACCTATTCAAGTTGAATTCCCAGATGAGCACCTCATGTATATGACTGAAAGAACATGGAAGATGTTCTTTGATGGATCTTTTATGCAAAATGGTTTAGGAGCTGGTGTTTTGTTTGTTTCTCCTCATGTGCATACGATTCCTAAGTATTACAAAGTATTTTTCCCATGTACAAACAACATTGCTGAGTATGAATCCTTAACAAATGGACTTAAGATAGCCATAGAATGGAGAATCATAGAGTTACACATCTATGGGGATTCACAACTAATAATCAACCAAGTTAATGATGAATATCAAACAAAGCATGAGAAAATGGTACCTTACAAGAAAATGGTTGATTCCTTGAAATGATACTTCACATTTGTCACGTTTCAGCAAATCCCTAGAGTAGAAAACAAAGTAGCTGATGCTATGGCTACACTTGCTTCACTCCTTCAATTAGAGAAACATGAATCTAGATTTGAATTACATCACCCTATCTTTGAGTCCCAAGAAAGCCATGTCATTTTTACACTTGTTTGTCATGAGTCATCCTGTTATGGTGCCATTTACTCATATCTTCGTCATGGCATTATACTTGAAACCTTTAACCAATCTGAACGTAGAAACCTTACCCAAAATGCCTCTCTCCATTCCCTTATCATTGGTGATTTGTATAGGAGGGGTCTAGATGGAACATTTCTTAGATGCTTAGAAAAGGAAGAATCTGATCAAGCATTAGTCGACATCCATGAGGGCATATGTGGGGGACATTCCAATGGTCTTGCCATGGCCTAAAGGTTGCTTAGGGTAGGGTACTATTGGCCTATGATGCAGATTGATGTAGTAGCTTTTGCAAAGTCATGTGAAAAGTGTCAAAAACATGGTAACCTGATAAATGCTCCAGGTAGGGAGCTCATTTCTTCTATATCTCATTGGCCAATTCAGCACTGGGCCTTTGATCTTGTTGGGCAGATTCATCCCAACTCATCAGGTGGACACAAGTTTATTATCACTGCTACTGATTACTTCACTAAATGGTTAGAAGTTGTCCCACTTTTTGTTGCCTCGGGCAAGACAGTCTCTCTATTCATTCTGAACCATATCATTTGTCGATATGGAGTGCCTTACCAGATTATCACTGACAATGGAGGTCAGTTCAAAAATAAGGACCTTAAACAACTTTGCAAGAAATTAAAGATTAAACAACATTGGTCCTCCATTTACTTCCCGCAAGGAAATGGTCAAGCAGAGACATCAAACAAGACCATTCTTAAAATATTACATAGAACAGTTTGTAAGAATGGTAGAGATTGGCATTTACAGATAAATCTAGATTTGTGGCCCTATAGAACGAGTATCATACTCCTACTTGGGCTACTCATTTTTCCCTTGCATATGGCGTTGAAGCAGTGTTACCTTTGGATGTTGAGATTCCTTCACTTAGAGTTTCTCTCCATGGTCTAGTTACAGATGAAGACTACCGCACTATGAGACTTCAAGAGTTAGAACTTCTAGATGAGAAATGTCAAGCATCATTTGACCATATGAGGGTTTATCAAAAGCGCATGTCCAAAGCCTTCAACAAAAAGGTTCGCCCTAGAGAATTCTAAGTAGGAGATCTTGTCCTAGGTGAAAATCCTAAGAATCAACATCATAGAGATCAAAAGGGCAAATTTGAACCTAATTGGCTTGGACCTTACATCATTACAATGACTTTTGGGATAGGTGCTTATTTACTATCTACAGAAGAGGGAGAACAACTCCCTGATCCTATCAATGTCTTGCATCTGAAGAAGTTCTATCCATGATACCCATTCTGTATGGGGGCATCCATTGTACATAATTATTGATCCTAAAAAAATGATATATTGTCAAAAATTCTAAAAATGAGAAAATGCCCTGAAAAAATGATCATCTTAGTGAAAACCTAGCAATAGGCGCTTTGATGCATCTCCAAAAAAAATTATATATTCCAAAAATACTAAAAATTCAAAAAATTCAAAAATTCAAAAAAAATAGAAAAAGTGCCTTGGTGAAAACCTGGAAACAGGCGCCTTGGTAGCAAAAAATTCAAAAATATAAAAAGTCCAGAAAAAGAAAGAAAAAAAATAAAAAAATGAAAAAAAAAAATTGTAATAAAATCTAAGTGGTGAAAACCTGGAAATGGGCGCTACTTGAGGCCTTTGCACCCCTATTTCTTAGCACGTGTCCTCAACACTTAGCCTCTCTCCATCATGCCTTGTCCTTGTTGCCTTGGTCTGGAATTGGTCTTTGTCTTTGTCTAGGGGGGATACCTGTGTTAGCTTTGGTCTCTTGGATGTGTTAGTCTTTAGGATGCCTCATAAATGGTGTTTTTCAATACGACCCCAACTATATTTTTCAATACAACCCTTGACATTGAGTGTTTCTCAACACTTATCGATTTGGTCTTACCCCGTTTTGTCATGTGGTCTTACCTGCTTGCAAGCATTCAATCCTTATCCTCGAAACTCAGTATCAGTTAACACACTTAAATTTTTAAACACAACACTTAATGCTTGAGCTATGTCATGATATTTCCTTGTGTGCTGACTTTTATTGATTTTTGTTGAGTGTCCCTGTCTAATAAGTCTCTCCGTGATGCATAGCTAGAGGACTTGGGGCATGGGGCATGTTTTTATTTTCTTCTTGCTTTATGCTTTACTGATTTTGCACAACCGTTCTGTTGGTCATCCTAGCCTCTATGCCTTGATGCGAGCATGGTTTTGTTACATTAAATTGGGTAAGCTAACATCATAGTCATCTTGAGCTTTATGTCTTTGATGCTTATGTTAGAATCTTTCTACATTCCAATCCAATATAAATCACATTCATATCTTCATAGTTGCACTTGTGACTAGTGATGATTGTGTGATTTTCTGATGTCCGTTAATAATGGCCCAGTGATGAAAATATGTTCCTTAACATTCTGTCATGAATGATGAACATAAAGTCCTATGTTATAGTTTCTCTATTGCAAGTACACCTTTTCATTTTCATGTAGCTTGCATTGTTAGACCTCATGTTAGTTTGCATTTTAGGCTGCATTATGAGTTTGCAAGGGTTTTCCTTCATCTTTCTTGTGGAATTTTAATCAACTGTGGTCATATTTGATTTTCATTTCCTTATCTTCTTTCATGATCTCAATCAAAATTTTCTATCTTAAACAATTAATTGATTTTGGGGCATTCTCTCTCTTAATGTAAATTATCTTTCTTCTCTCCATTTCTTTCCTCCTCTTCCAAACTTCTATCTTCCATTCGCTTTCACCCCACTTCTTCTTCTTCTTCTTCTTCTTCTTCTTCTTCAACCTTGGGGAATAATCTTTTGTGCTTGATGATCTACCTTGGTTATGTGATCCTTATATCTTTCATCTTACATCAAGAACCTTATCTTTAGTTCAATTTGATCAAGTTTATCAATTTGTTGATCCTCCTCTATCTCATTTCAATTTCGATCATGAGGGGGCAGTACCTATCAAACTTCAAACCTTGATTCAGCTTTATCAATCCTATCATTTTTTTCGCTTGGGGCAACCTTGCTTGATATTCTTATCTTGGACATGTCAATTACTTATTTACAACAGTGTTGACCTTGTCTTTTTTGCAATTAGCTTATCTTTGTTCTGATGTCAATTACTTATTTACAACGGTGTTGATGTCTGTGTTGTTTTGTGATCCCAAATCAATCTTACACTTCAACTCCATTCTTTGACTACATGTGTTCCCAGAATGACCACACATTAGTCAAAGAGGGGAAAATGTATGCACCCTAAAATGGCCGCCTAGACTATGGGCCCCATTTATCATTTTATCAATTTATCAAATTCATGAATCAATGCTTTGGAACATTTTCAATTCAAATCAATTTCTTTGATCAAATTGTAATTAATTCAATTATTTCAA
Organism: Thuja plicata; assembly: GCA_018584345.1. NCBI lineage: Eukaryota > Viridiplantae > Streptophyta > Pinopsida > Cupressales > Cupressaceae > Thuja > Thuja plicata. The sequence goes on from MU225484.1 coordinate 15,681, forward strand.
TATTTCCTAAGGTTTGATCATTTCATCAATTATCTTATTTAATTAAAATAAAAAAATTCCTTTTTATTAAATAAAATAATCTTATTTAATTAAAATTCCTTTTTAATTAAATAATCTTATCTTATTTAATTTAAATATCTCTTAATTAAATAATATTATCTCATTTAATTAAAATATCCTTTTTAATTAAATTAAATAATCTTAATTAATTAAAAGAAAATCCCTCTTTTAATTAAATATAACCCCCACTTAAATCCCTCTTTGTTAAAAAAGGAAATAGATTAAATAAAAATAAATAAAAATCCCTTTTTCTTCACATCTTCCTAAGTGGTGGGTTTTTTGCCTCTTAATCATAGCCTTTGATTTTTGCCTCTTAAATCTCAACTGTTCACTTCTCTTTATAAGGAGCCCTCTCCTTCTCATTCTTAAATATAGAATTTTTAAGTATTGTTATACTGCAGGTTTGGAGAGCAATTTTGGAGGAGAATTTGAGCACTCAAGCTTGGATATTACAACTTCTCTCTTCTTGTCTTCTTTTTTCATCCATGACTATTCATATAGATTAGATCCATTTTAAATTTCATAGATTAAATTTGCATATTTCCTTTCACAGATTAATCTTGCATTGTAATCATTTAGATTAATTTCCTTTCATGCATTGCAATCATATAGAATAGATTTCATTTTCATGCATTGAATCTCTCATTTCATGGTGTACTTGCATGGGCAAAACTAGGTCAATCTGAGGGCCTCCATTACAAACCCTTGCACTCCATGACTAGGGAGATATGAGTCGATATTTGAGGCTTCATTCTTGAGCAACCTTGAATGGAATGATTCATAGAAGTGTGACACATTTTTATCACACAAAGATCAACGTCAATTTTTTCTATCTAGTCGCTATACTCCTTAGTGAGTTGATCTAGGGTGCACAATTTATGTATTAAGGTAATAGCTTCTGATATGATTGGATCAATTGTACTTACCAATTCAAATAGCTTAACCTTTTTCAGTGCCACTTCTTGGCTATCCTAAACTCATACTTTTGTTCAAGTCTCTCTTCCATAACCTTCTCAACATCAATATTCTGAGATGTTATTGCATCTGTGAGTATTACCAGTTGATCAAGCTTTGGAGCATTTTGATCAATATCTACATCAGGTACAATCTATTGAAGTATGTCTCTTGCTATTTCTAGTACCTTTGCCTCTTTTGTTGCTTGCTTCAGTTTGTCTTGAATGGATTTTCTCTCACAGAGTCTGGCATACTTTGTCAATGCAGTTGGATCCAATGTCCTTGGATCACAAATTGGAATTTCAATGATTTCATCCAAAGTTACTGGATTCTTATGCTTTCCCTTCTTCTTCTTTGAGATTTTTGGGGATGAAGAAGTATGAACTAACATAGCTATTTCATTTGTTCTCTGTGAAGTGGTTGGTGAAGGCCGTGTGGAAGATGCTTCTTGTATTTTCTGCTCGATTGGCACCTGTCAGTTTGGTGAAGATGTCTCTCCTTCAACCTTGGGTGTTTCTGTAGATTTTTCTTTCGATTGCTTCTCCTTCTCATCTTTCTTTGCTTCTTCACCTTTCTCTATTTGTGTGTCCCCTTCTTCCTTTTGTGTTTCCTCTTTATTTTGATCAGTAAACTTATCTTTCTGATCATCGGTTGCAACATTCTTTGCAGTTGCTTCCTTTGTATTATCCGTGGTATCTTTTGCTTCAGCATCACCCTTGTCCTTGGGTGTGCTTGTGTCCATCCTAGTAGATCCATCATTACCCTCTAAAATATTGATTTCCTTCATTAGTACAGACATATTTCTTTGAGTGGTTGCTTGGGTTGTATCCAGAGTGGTGTCCTGCTCGTTGGTTTTATATTTTTGAGCATTGACATCCTCATCTTTTTGCACTTGATTTGTAGGGTCTGGTTCTTTGGAGTCCATGATTGAAGTTTCCTACACTTGTTCATTAGCAACACTCATATCTTTATCATTTGATGTCTTGAATTGTTGTTGTTGTCCTTGATCCTTAAGTGTAATAAATAAATTACATCTTCTTTCTTTTGAGGATATTTGTCAGAATCATAGTTGGTGATATATTGGATGTCAAGATCATCCATGACTGTGTCTAAGTTTATGGGCTCATTATCACTTTCAGCATTGTCCAGAGCAATGTGCTGAGGAATTGCATTATCTTTCTCCTCCTCTCTATGAGGTGTGTTAGTGAGGAGTAGTTGTTCCTTACGACTTGATGACTCTATTGGTATATCAAGGAGTTCTCTCTATTTTGTTTTAGTCATTATGTCCAGCTCTATAAACTTTCTTTCTAGTACTTTGTAAGCCCTTATTTTGGCTAAAAATTTTCCTGAATGCTTCTTGAGTATTTCTTTGATTTCTTCAACCTTAGATTCAGGAGGAATTAGTGTTACTAGTACCCTCTCCCTTGCTTCTCTTTCGGTTTGCAAAGCATATGACCATTGTTGGTATACCCTATTACCCAACTCCTTAGGTAGTTTATTGAAAAATTCTACTGGTGCATATTTGTACTTGATCATTGACTTTATAACTGCCTCTTGTATCTTATTCTGGTCCTCTGGGTTTAGTGTATCCCATTGTCTGATTTTCTTATTAGACATGGTACTGGATGTAGCAATAGATTCAGTAGCTTCATCAACTATTTGATTCATTTAGTTCTTCTTTGCCACATCAGGTTCATCATCTTTAGTGTCCTCTATGTCTACCTTTGTCCTAACCAACCTTTTCCTCTTATTTGGAGGTGTTGTTTTCACAGTTTGTTGCATTGTTCTTTTAGCTGGCTGCTTCCTCATATAGGTCCTTTCTTGACCTTTCTTATGAGGTGTTCTATCAGTTGCAGCAGTTTGACTCCTTGTCCTCTGCTTCTTTGTAGGAGGTGGAGGTGGAGGTGTATCAGACTTAGTCTCCTCAGAATCTGATTTCTCTTCTTCTTGTTCCTCGCCGATGGTGCCCTATTCATCAGTTTTCTCTGGTTGTTCCTGTTCTTCTTCTGTAACCGATAGAATCTTCTTGAGATTCTTAGCCATTTTATCCTTTTTTTTTTACAGTCTTCTTGATTTCTAGGCCTTGTTTTATCATTGATTTGGCCTCTTCATAGGTTCCAAACCTTGGTTGTTTTCTGTCAACAGGCTCATTTATTAGTACATTAATTACACTTGTAGCTTGATCAATAATGATCTCATAATCCATTGGTGCTAACCAAGCTATACTTGGTACAACTAGTTTGATATGGGTGAAATCTGTGTCCACCATGAAACATATTTCATCTTTATGTTGTTCTATTAGGTGCTCAGGGATTCTAGTCCTTTCCATCATCTTTTCCTTGAGCTCAAGGAAGTATGCAGACATAACAGATTCAAAATTGTCCCCTAGTGACTTAATCAGTTCACTAATCTGTTGTGTTACCAGTTTGGCAGTGTCCCATTTTACTTTTCCTACTGAAGGAAAGTACTCTTGAAAATAGAAAAATACACACATGATAAGTGATCTGAACTTACATGTGTTGGTCTTTGAAGACCTGATTGTGTGCATGTTCTCATCAAGTTGTTTGAGTAGGATCTCACATAGATCCATTTGGATGCCTTTGGTTACTATCTTGTATGCAGTGCTAACTGATGTTGAAGATATGTTGTTCAATCTACTTACCTAAAAGATTTTGTAACCAATCACACATGCCCCAAACTTTAGTTCTTCATCGGTGATGGTGTTTACCTTGAGACCTCTGTTGTCCCATTTAGCTTTTGTCAACTTTTCAACCTCTGGCCTTGAAGGATGCTTATGTGCATTAGGATTTTTGGTTATCGGATAACCAGGGACAACATGAAGAACATCCTTGGTGATTTTTTTGGGTTGATCCAACCACAATTTCTTGTCGTGCATTATGCTAAGAACCAACCTGATCTAATCAGTCTTGAATTACCTTGGGAAATGTAGGGCATTGGTTAACCCTTTGAATTCCAAGTGTTTGTGTTCTTCCTTTAGGTTTCCTTCAGAATCATAGAGCTTCATATAAGCTTTATCCATCTCAAGATCACCTATCTCAGCAATTTTGCAGTGAATATAAGACCTAACGTCTTCTATGAGCAAAACCCTAGGTGGGATTTTTGAAAACGTGCCAGTTTCATTGGGTTTTGATGCAATTTCTGGGCAGATCTTATACTTGGGTTCTACACATGTATTGTTCTTGATCAGCTTAACCACATTCCTCTTATCATTCTTGATTTTAGCAGTTCTTGAGGTGGTTTCCACCGTTTTTCAAGTTTTAGGGTATTCTGGAAATTTAGGGATTTATTGAAAAATAATGACAAAGATCTTTTGGTGCCTTCATTACTTACTTCAATCCGCAATAGTGGTGAAAGATCTATTTGTTGTGTGCTTAGATCAATTTGAGGACGCTCTTCTTTCTACTTTTTAATCACTCTATTTTTTTCTATGCTTCTCTTCAAATTGTGGGTGCAAATGAAGTTGTCTTGTCGCCTATTTATAGAGTTTTTGCCCTAAGTCTTTGTAATAAATGCTCAATGACTCGTCGGGTCATAAAGACGGGTTTCATCGGGAAGACTTTCAAAACCATCATCGGTGTTGACATGAAGCTTAGGAAAGTTGTTGACCATTTTTCTTTTTACCGACTGATATCGGTATTCTGTCATGACAACTCTGTGACTTTTCCTTCTTACTAACGGGTGTCGGGTTACATTAGTAACTTAGTCATTTTATGTGTTGACCGACAATTTTCTGGTAAGTGTAGATAGCTTATGCATTATTTTCACCAATGATTTTTGGTATGTGTATACTGACGAGGTTGCTTTCTTAGAATTGGAACAAGTAACATAATATGCATCTTTATTCATGCAGATTTTGACTATCTATCAATTATATAATGGAACTAATGCAAAATATGACTTGGTATCTAGTGCGGTTCCATACTTACTTGTTCAGCTTAAGTGGGGATGGTGATGTCACCAGATCCATTGGATGGGTGTCACCATTTGCATTGCTTGGCCCAACTTCATCATTGCTTGAAGCTTTTATCCACATTTTGTCTCTTGCCCTCTAAATATCTTCAATGGTGTTTCCATTGGGATATGTGCTTGTTTCTGTCAATCAGTCTTTGCAATATTTCTTGAGGTGACCAACTTTATGATAGTGTAAGCATTCCATTCCGAGGTTTGACCAGCCTCTAGACCTTTTGGTCCATGCTCTCATGTAGTTTGCAGCAATGTGACCATATCTACCACATGTTGTACAGTCTTTCCAAGTATTGTAATCCCATACATATTGATTACCAATTATCTTTGGTTGATAAGGGGTTTCTTGTCCTTTGGGCTTCCATGCTTGCCTTTTCTTTTTCCAGCATTCTTCAGATGTGTGCCCATTCATCATGTAGGTAGGACATTATTTTTTCATGTAGGTTTCCTTCTTTGGTTGTTCTATCTTAGTTTTTCATTCATAAGCCTTATGTCCCTTTTTGTTACATTTATAACAGAATCCTATGAATATAGATGTAGATTTAGGAAAACCTTTCATTTTACCTCGGCACACATTTGTTGTGTGCCCTTGTTTTCCATAGTGCTTGCATGTTAGCTTTCTTGGTCTTGGATTTTCATAGACATTCTTTGAGTTGGCTTGATTGGATGATTCTCCATTTTGGATAAAGCCTATACCGTTGTTGTTGTTGACTCTTTGTTGTCCTTCAAGAAAATCATCCATTCTTTTATTTCTTTCTTCATCCTTTTTGATAATCTCATTATGTTGTTTCTGAATTCTAACCTCATGTTTTAGCTTTTCTTTTTCTTCTCTTAGTTCACCTATAATCTATATTCTCTCAATGAGTTCCATATTTATTCTGTTAGCTTTTTGACTCATAAGAATAATCTGATTTGTGAATGTCTTTGAATTTCTAACTCCTTTTCTTGTAGCTTCTCTGTAATCTTCCTTCTGTCATCAATAGCAAGTGTTCTTTCTATTTTAGCTTGTCTAGCAGAAATCATCATATCAATCATTCTTACCATCTGGCTCTCTTGACCAATTTGCAACATCTTTATTTTTTTTGTCACATGTTGATTGATCTCCTTTAGATTTGTGATGTTTTCTTCTGATGTATTGCTTGCATTTGATCCTGAAGATTCAAAGAAATCTAGAATCTCTTCTTCTTGATAATCTTTTTCATTGTTTCGGGTAGCCATTCCTTTCCTTTCATTCAACAGCTCTCTCATCTTGATTCTAGCTTCTTTATAATGTTCATAGAACATCTGTATCTCAAGCTTTTTGTTCTCAATATTCTTATCAAGTTTCTACTTCTCCATTGTATGATCTTTGCTCTCAAGCCTTTGATCTTCCCAAGAAGAGACTCAGCTCTGATACCAATTGTTGGAATTAATGGGAAGTAGTACTGAGAGGGGAAGGGTGAATCAGTACCTCTAAAACTTTTTGTACCTTTCATAATTCATCATTAGTAATTATTCATTAAGACATTCTTACCATTACTGTTGTTCTTTCTTATGCATGTATTGTTCATTCACAATATTTAATATTTTGCAACATTCATAGAAACATTCATGACAATGAAAAATACATAACACAAGATATGGTATCATAGAAAACTCCTGTTAGGAATTAAAAACTGCGGTGGGGATGACACCCACAAAAATTCACTATCTGCAGAATGGAAGGGAGCCGGTTAAGGCTTACAATTTGATCACTTCTAATGATCTACCCTATTAGGAGTATTAAGGTGGAGACCTGTTAAGATCTAATCTATTAAGAGCTTTAGCAACACTGATTTAAGTGTGCACTCAATTATGAGATTTATAATAGGACAGTTAAGCCCACCTTTCTTGAAAGGATTTCATTAGTGTACTACACTTGTTAGAATAAGTAAAAATGTTGACTTGACTATATACAATCTAAAATTTCTGATTATAGATCTATTAAAGCTCTCAGAATAATAATATCACCTTAAGTGATTGATGAATACCTTTTCTCTGCTTGTCGGTAGCCTCTGTTATGTTCTTGAAACTGATTGATTCTATTTTTGTCATTTTGCATAAATTCTCTTATCTAGTCTCTAGATGCTCTCCGTCGCTACTATCTTCATTGAACAACAACTATTCTCAATAGATTGAGCATCTATTTATAAAATTCTTTGACCTATTCTAGAATCATGCATTACAATGTTAACTCTTAGATCCAAGGTTTACAACTTTGACCTTGATCTTTAGTTTGCATGTTTTAAATCAGTAAAACTAATTAAAAAAATATTAAATACATTGCTTCCTCTGCACATAATGTATTTAAAAGTTAATCAAGAAGCTATAAATATAACTTCAGTGATTTATCTGAAATGAAAAGTCAGATCCACTTTTTGCGGGATGTAACTGACTTTCGGTTATTGGTCGTCGGGTTGAACTTGAAGTCTGTCGGTGTTCCTTTGTTGAATTGTTCATCAGGTTGCCTTTGTCTGTCGGGTTCCTCTCTTTTATGTTTCGTCGGGTTTACTCATCGGGTTTCCTTTTACCTTTTTTTCATCGGATAACACTTTAACAATGTTTGTTGGGTAACCTTGGCATCGGGTAGTGTTGTTCCTTGTCTCTTGGTGTAGAGTAAACCGATGGTGCAGATCATGTTTTTCTTTGAGTATACTAATGGCAAAATATAATGCCTTCATGAGCATGGAATCAAAAGACAAGTCTCTGCACCAAGAACACCACAACAAAATGAAATTGTTGAAAGAAGGAACAGATCCATTGTTGATTGTGCAAGGACACTGATGATAAAGAAAGACATCACCCAAATCTTCTGGAGGGAAGCTGTCAGTACTGTTGTTTACATATTGAACGGAGTACAATTGAAGAAAGACACCAAGAAGACACCCTATGAGCTATGGTATGGTTACACACCCAACGTAAGTTACTTCAAGATTTTTGGTGGTCAAAGTTATATCTTAAAAGATGATAGAAATGGAAAGCTTGACTCCAAAAGTGATGAAGGTATCTTTCTAGGGTATTCCATCAAGAGCAAGGCTTATAAATGTCTCAATAAATCCTCTTACAAAATTGTTGAAAGTGCAAATGTAAAGATAGATGAATTTGCAGAGAAGAATGAAAAGGAAAGAACAAAAGAACTAGAGGAATACAACAGGTTTGTTTACAATGAAGAACCTGACACTCTATCCAACCAGCAATATATAGCTCTCGAGAAACATATTATTCCAACTGAGCATCAGGCTGCAAATACCAAAAATTAGGATATTGCTCAAGATGATGTACCAAGTGATGGAGATGCGAATGAAGAACAAAATGATGATCAAGATGATAGAAAAAGAATTGAACCTCTACTTGCCAGATATGTTAGAAGGAACCATCCATAGAACCAGATCAAAGGAGACAAGAAGGCTGGTATGAGAACCAGAAGTAATTCTCTAAACACAAGATGTCTAATTTGTGATTTTGAGCCAAAATCTGTCAATGTTGCACTTGATAATGAAGAATGGATTAGTGCTATGAATGAAGAAATTGAGCAGATTGAGAAAAACAAGACATGGACACTTGTACTGAGACCAAATGACAAGAATGTCATCAGTACAAAATCGATATTCAGAAATAAGATGAATGAGAATTGAGAAGTCACCAGAAACAAAGCAAGACTAGTATGCAAGGAGTATGCACAAGAAGAAGGAATTGACTATGGAGAGACCTTTGCACCTGTTGCTAGGCTAGAAGGAGTGAGAATATTACTTTATTATGCTGCATTTAAAGGAGTCAAGGTATACCAAATGGATGTCAATTCTGCATTCCTAAATGGAATACTTGAGGAAGAGGTATACATTGAGCAACCGGAAGGGTTTGTTGGTCTAGACAAGAGAAACATGGTATGTGGTGGTACCCTAATTTTTGATAATTTAGAGGTCCCAATCCATTATCAAGAAGCATGTTTCTCCATACTAAAAATTATCAAAGGAAGGAATCTTTATGACACAAATAAATAGAACTAACTAATCGAAGCCTTCAGAAAATGCTAGAATTTAGACCTGCTACAAAGATGATTTTGACAGAGGATAAAGATGGTCAAATTTCAAAAATCTAAAAATGACCTAGTTCAAGAAATCAAATTTCCTATCTCCAATAGAAATATTAGATTTTCACGAGGTGTTTTGGATTTTCTACCAAAGCCAAATCCGAAAGTTAGGTAGTTATTTTTTAGTTAGTTTATTGTTTTTTCAAAATAATTTGTAATAAGAGTTGTGTCTTTTCACCCTAAAAAGGTGTGAAA
>MU225484.1:97117-116726 GCA_018584345.1 Thuja plicata
TATATATATAAAGATTTTGAATGTAGTTTTTTTACTAGAAATAGGATGCCTAATAATTGATACATCAAAAGAAACTTCTAATAGTTTATATCATTAAATGAAATTGAATTACTACCACCATTGTGAGAAAAATGTCATTACTTATCAATAAAAATAACAACAACAAAACATTGAATTATTTATGGAATGATTCAAATTTTCAATATTTAATTATCTTCTTATTACTAATATTTTTGAAATAGTAAGGTCATTTAGTGGGTGATTTCGCTATATAAGTCTCCTCCATTTCCAAATGTAGCACGCAAACCAAACCCTTTGAGTCCACCAAATGGAAGTATTTACCCTACCAATGTTGACAAGTTGAATGAAAGAAGATCTATTTAGTCTATATCATTTACTTTCAATAAATACTTCCAAATGATTTATAAATTAATTATGGAACCCAATACAATATATATTTCCTATTATTTACTCCACCAATGAATTATAGATGATCTATTTAGTTTTTCTCATTTTCTTGCAATAAATACCTTCAAGTAATCTAGAACGTAATTATGGAGCCCAATACTATATGTTTTACCTATATATTATTTTCTCTATCAAGTTCCCTTTAAGAAATAGGCTACTTTATCCCTCTGTCATTAGACTTGCAAAGGGAAATTATGAGTCTTGGAGACATGACATCCTAACACATCTTAGGTGGATAGATATTTGTCCTTATCCATGTGGAATCATACCTACACTAGTGAGTGTAGGAAGTAGATTAGCTTAGATTATTTTTAAGTGCATGTTGTGTGTTTGGTTTGTTCTAGTGTTGATTTTGACACTATGTGCATTATATTGGTCCTTGAGTATCCCTGTGTAGTTTGGATTAAAGACTTTGGGAGATGCATGGAGACCCTCATAACTCCCCATTCCTAGAGGGTCCTATAGAAAATTTTCTTCTTCCCCTTGGCACGTACATATTCCATATCCTTTGATGATGATACTTTAGAGAAGATTGAGCATATCATGGGTCTGGCATGTCGAAATGAATCGGAGACTTATATTCATGTTCCTATTCCTCACATTAAGACACTATTTTAGTCTTCGTATACTATTATTCATGTTGACCTTGGCTTGGCTCATGCATGGCCCCGATTGATTTAGTTTTGCAGGATGATTGTTCCCTTCTAGTTTCATCTTTTGTGAAAACTTATTGCTAGATATTCTAGGATTATTTGCTAAATCACAAATTGGAGACATTGCGGACATATTTAAGGATCTTTGTTTCCTCTTTTATGATAGTTGAGTATTTTTATGAATGTGTATGTGTATGTGTATGTGTATATGTATGTGTATGTATGTATGTATGTATGTATGTATGTACATATATACATAAAACTTGACAATATCTTCATTGATTATCGTAAAAGTTGAATCTTGTTCTAGGAATTGAGGTAAACTATAATGTTGAGTAGGTCAAAAGTATATTTGTAGTGAGAATTACAAGCTTGAAAATAACTAGAAAATCTACAAGACATACAAAAAATGAAAAATATGAAATAACGTATTTTTATGTGGTGCAAGGTTTCTTAATCCCTACAATACTTTTACATCATATTAAATCCTAAGAGGCTATTCTACTAATGCCTTGAGTTTCATTCCATTATTATTCCTCATTCTTTTCTTAATGTTATAAATTACTTTATAGGAAGTATATAGAAAGCATGAAAATTTGTCACATCCTAACTTCTATGGGATGACCTAATAGTCTATAATAATCTCCATGACCTAATGATCTCTATAATAGCCTCTTTATTAATTAGTTAGTCCTACGATAGTCTCACACCATTATTTTCCAAAACAATCCACTTTGCTAGATTTCTTCGATGCACTTTCTCAAATTTATCAAAATAAAAATTAGAGGTATATTTATGATTTATATTGCAAGGCTAATTCTTCTGAAATTTTGTGATCAAGAGCTAAATCAAAATCTAATTTTAATAATACAGATACTTTCCAACTGATAATTGAAATGAATTTTAAAAATATAGACAGTGATGAGTTCCAAATGATAATTGAAACAAATTGCTTCTTCAACATATACAATGATCTCTGTGTGATTTAACAACCTTGATAGGAGCAGAACTGATTTTCATGTCACTTCATTCCATAATTACACTCTCAATACACCTATGATTTTTCTCACATTTTATTGTTGTTCAAAAGCTGAATTTAAGAAAACCTATTTAGTCTAAAATTAAAGTAAAAGTTAAAATTCCACGTGAAACATAAAAAAATGTTGAAAAAGGAAAATTCAGTCAACTCTGTGTTTTGGTTTTCGTTGTATATCCTCTATTCCCCATACTCCGTTCCTGTAGCAGAGTTCCGCATAACTATTTCGTCCATTGTTGCCTTCGTCACATCAATAAGAGAAGCCCGTGTAGATGTCGGCTTGCACGAAATCAAACAATTCTAACGTGTGGGAAATGGAAAACAGGCAGCCCTTGTGAAAGGCTCCGCTAACTGTTGTAAAGAGAACAAAATATTTATATTAATGTTTTAAATAATCAGACCACAATAATCAAATTTTCTGGTATCTCTGACTATGAAATCTCTGCTGTAGAAGAAAAATGAAGAAAAACATTGAATAAGTATTAGGATGTAAAATGCTCTAAAATGAGCTCTGAAAAACCAAACAGAAGCGTTCCTTTTAATTGAAATTGCTTGGCTGCGAACATCTGCCTCGAACTATCCAATCGGGACGCGGAGACATAATTAGGTGAACCAAAATGTTAAAAAAATATGAAATTGACCGTTTGGTTTTTTGTGGGGCAGAGATTACTTTCTCACCAAGGTTGTGGGCATGTGAATCTGTATGTGTAGAGTGTTAGGAAAGCTACTTGCGGAACCACTTTCCAAATGCCAACTTACAGGAGAAATAATATCAAGTTCAAACTACCTAGATGCATAGGAAAGCAAAGAACAGAGAAAACACAATAATACACAAAAGATAAACACATGAGACCAGATTTAACGTGGGAAACCCTTTCAGGTAAAAACCCACCACACAAGAACCCGACCAACTCTTTGTATTACAGTAATCAATATTACATACAATGAACAACGGATTCTTGCACAGGCTCAGAGGCTCAGATTGTATTACAATCAACCTCACATTTCACCATACAGCCCCTTCATTCCTAACGAATCCCACAGATATTTATACACTCTGTGATTCGTTATAGAATTCGGTAGAACAACTGCCGCTCCATGAAACGGTTACTAGCAGCCTTGGCACTCCTCCAGTCGACGGTCCCTTTGCCATCGGATCACTCCCTTCGCCTCGGACACTCCCTTCGGCACTTTTACCTCCGGGTGACTACCTCCGGGTGATTACCTCCGAGTGACCTTTTACCTCCGGGTGACTTTTTACCTCCGGGACCTTTTACCTCCGGGTGACCTTTTACCTCCGGGTGACTACCTCCGGATGATTACCTCCGTCGGGTAACTTCTCCCTTCGGCACGTTTACCTCCGTCGGGTAACTTCTCCCTTCGGCACATTTACCTCCGTCGGGTAGCTTCTCTCTTCGCTGTACGGTGAGATTGCCTCCGTCGTACGGTGGTCTGTCCATACCGTGAGACACATCCTTTGGCGGTTGCGTAGGCACTTCTCCTCACCGCACGGTGTCTCTGCCGTACAGTCCTCCACCTTCTCGGTGGCCTTTGCCATACGGTCCTCCACCGTACGGTGGCCTTCGTCAATCTTCAACATAGAGCAGATTGCGTTTGAATAGAGCAAAGTGTGCTCGTTAGATGCGTCATGTTATTTCGTAGACATAACATCTTTGTAGCGACTTCTACAGCGGCATTTGTCGGCACCGTCTGAAACCTTAGGCTTTGTCATCTGTGTAAACTCTATTCTTTAAAAAGCTGTTTTAACTACATGATTTCAAGGTAATATAAATATTACTCCTGCTGTAGCAGGATCTATATCATTTCTCACAGAAAGTTTCCTCGGTTTAACACGTTATAATGACTCGTACCACTGTTTCCTATCAATTTACAGTGAAATATCGGCGAGTGTTGTTCATACATGGAGTCAAACAACACACTTCTGGTTTAAAAATGTTAGATTTCGAACCACCTCAGAATTGGATTGTTTCTGATGTCAGTCGGGCGTTCCCAACCATCATCACTATCATCATCCTTATTTTCTTTATCAGGTGTTGAGCGTCATCAATAATGAAGAGGAGGTAAGAAGAGATTTGTTAGTGTAATTTTTTGATTTTTAACCTTTTTCAATATATGCAATATTATTTTGTAATTAATAATAAAAATATATGTTCATTAAAAAATTCAATTACATTAATACAGATTTTAGTCACAACTAAATTATAATATAAAAAAGTAATTTTCATTAATTGTTTTTTTTTTCATAGTATCTTATTAGTAACAATCTAGAAGAGCATAAATCAAATATTAATTTATAAGGAATTGAGATTTTAAAATATATATTTAATTATTCTACCAAAATATTTGAAAGTCAATAGTAATTTAAAAATGAAATTGCCAAATCAATTAATGCTATTTTTATAAGTGATGAAGAGGGAAAATGTGTGGAAAAATGACAAACGCTGGAAATGAACAAGCACATTATTAATAGATCATAGTGTATTAGTGTGTAACAAAGAATAATGTTCTTTGATGAGAAAAAAACTTAAATTGTTAAAAAACTTATGTCAATTTTTTTTTGTTAGATGTCTAAATTGGATGAACTAGTGAATCTTTAAAAAATCATAGTATTATTGTCTATACATATAGTTCTTATAATAGACTTGCCAAAGCAATGAGGAAACAAAGGGTATTTAGTACAATTAAGATATAACACTAGAAATGAAATGGGAGTTTAAATATTTTTGGTTCAAATATATTGAGGGTAGTAAAAATGAAATTAAGAGGAGGTAGTAAGGGTTTATTTGTTCTTCCTTGCGTTTTTAGACCGGCAAAGGGAAATTATGAGTCTTGGAGACATGGCATTCTAAAACCTATTAGGTGGCTAAATAGTTTTCCTTATTCATATGTAATCATACCCACAACAATGAGTCCATGAGGTAGATTAGCTTGGGATAATATCAAAGAGCATGTTGCGTGTTCGATTTGTTCTAGTTTTTTATTTTGACACTGTGTGTGTTATACTGGACCTTGAGTGTCCCTACACACTACGGGTTAAAGACTTTGGGACATGCATGAAGACCCTCATAACTCTCCATTCCTAGAGGGTCCTATAGAAAATTATCTTCCTCCCCTTGGCACATACATATTTCATACCCTTTGATGATGATACTGTAGAGAAGCTTGAGAATATCATGGGTCTTGCATGTTCTAGTGAATCAGAGACTTGTATTCATGTCACTATTCCTCAAATTAAGACACCATTTTAGTCTTCATCTACTATTGTTCTTGATGACCTTGGTTTGGCTCATGCATGGCCTCGGTAGATTTAGTTTAGAAGGATGATCGTTCCCTTCTAGTTTCATCTTTTTGGGATGGCTTCTTCCCAGATATTCTAGGGTTTTTTGCTAAATCACAAATTGCAGATATTGGGGACATATTTAAGGATCTTCATTTCCTCTTTGATGATAATTGAGCATTTTTATCATCCCATCTTTAGTGCCTTTGAAGGTTATTCATCAGGTATTCTCATAATTGTTTGGATTTTATTTAGTTTATCTGGCATATCATGATTCAAAAATGTGGAAAATTGAGTAGTTTTCCATGGCACATCATGATAATATTCCTTCCATCGCCTTTAGTGGTGTTTCTTTTACCTTGATATTGGATCTATTTCTTCCGGAGAGGAGAAACATTGTCAACATAGGAGCTACTTCTTTATTGGCGAGATTCTTATCCTCATTTACCCTCTTATGAGAGGATTTTTATTATACTATTATTAGAGTAATTATATGTCTTCACTTATTAATTAGATCGCATTGATTTAATTAATTAAGTTGTTTATTACTCTATTTACTAAAGTTGCCTCTTAGGTGCATCATAATTAATATTTATATTAATTATTATGCGCAACCTATCTTTTTTCCTTTTTAGGGTTTCATTCACCTTATAGGTTGAACTTTGTAATTATTTGTTCATTATCTTGGAATACATTTTTCTCACATCGCTTGAGATTTTCCAAGCATTTCTTTTTGTCTCTTTGGTTTCCTTCTAGGTACAGGTCATTTGCATGTCGGTGTTCTTAGTGAACTATGGATTTGTCTTTATCAAATCCTACATGGTATCAGAGCTTCCCTGTTGCTGCCTGATCTGGAGGTCTTGAAGCCATGATTTGAGGACGGAAACCACAAATTTTCTAGGGTTTCTTCTTTAATCTGGAAGAGGCATTTTTTATGGAGCACTTTGAGCAAAAATGAACGCCACCATTGTGCTTCGAAGGCTCGAGAGACCCAAAATTTATATAAAGTTTGTCTTTTTTGGCCACTGTGACCTCTGGGGAAATTTTTCTCACTCCTAGGTCATACGACATCCAAATCAAGAGAAAAAATTTAAAAAATTCTTGAAAATAGTGCCCAAAGCACTTGGTTTTGGCGCAGGCAGCACGCACCGCCCCCGTGTGGCCCGCGTGCCACCGTAGCACTGCCACAGCCGCACTGCCGCCTGGCCACCACCCGCGCGCCACCTCCGCTCAGTCAACACACCACTTCTACCCAACCGCCACCAGTAGCGCCACCATGACATCACTTTTTGGCCGTTCTAATTTTTTCGGCAACCTGTCAACTTTTCCGGTGACCAAAATTTTTTTCTGGCCAGACAGTCCCCTGACATGCAGATGATTGTCAATTTTTTTCCCGGGAGCTGTGACGGTCGTTTGACAGTCACATTTTTTGTCGTCACTATGTTTTTCGAGTGAGCTGCATTTTTTGACCTCCTGTCAGTCGTTTGGCCATAACTTTTGCATACAATGTTGTTTTTCAGAAAATGAATTATTACCTGAAATCTCTTTCTGAGCTGGAGATGATGATGTTTGTTTCATTTTCTCATTCTATCATTTGAGTTCCTATTTTTGGCATCGAAGTAGAAGCTTCAGTTTCCTCCATCTCTGCATCTGGCGTCCAAGTTTTCTCCTTGTTTTTCATGCTTTCTCTAGTTATTTCTTTGGTATATGAGGGATATACTTATACATTGTTGGGGGGGGGGGGGNGAATTTGCTTTCTATAATTTACTTCAGGAAAGACCCTTCTTCTTCCGTCTTTTTCTCTCAATGTCAGACCCCTTTGTGGCCCGGCTGACACCACATAACTATTAGACCTGGAAAGCACACATGACCAGGCTACTTATGTCACATGGCTTATGGTCATGTCTGGATGAGAACCAACCTATTTTGCAGCGCCCTTTTGAGGTTCTTTAGCATAGAAACAAAATGGATGAAGCCATGGGCTTGATTGCACTAAACATCTCTGACAGTCTCCTGTTTCACCTGGATGGTTTGACCACTCCTCAGGCTATTTGGGGCAAGTTTTCAGATTTATTTGGCATAGTGAATGAGTTCCGGGCACTACAGCTTGATGCAGAGTTGACTTCTTTGACTCCTACCTGCTTTCCCACCATTAAGGACTTCTTGATGAAGTTCAAGTCTTTGCATTTAGTTTTTCAAGGATGTGGGAAAAGCAAGACAGATGATGAGTGTATCTTCCTAATATTCTCAAAGTTGAGAGGACAATATCATATTTTTTCTTCCACTTTCTACTCCACCATAGATGCTTTGGGTGCTAGACACACCATGCCTTCCTTTGAGACATTATGTGATCAGTTGACATGGGAATAGGCAAAGATCCAATAGATGGATGCTTTTGGCTCTTCAAGCCAAGCGTTGGTTTCTTAGTCTTCACAGGGGAAACCAAAACAGAAATCCAAACCGAAAAAAGATTCAGCAGACAGTGAGTATTCCTCCAAACCTGCATAGAAAACTGATCCAAAACCTCTAGCTAACCCTTCAAAGGGTAAATCTTCTTCAAAGTATGCTGAGTCTACCTCCAAGACTAAGAAGAAATCAGTTGAGACCTGTAGTTTTTGTGGCAAGGATGGACATCCTATTTCTAGGTATTAGAAACATTTGGAGGCTTTAGAGGAAGCCATGCAGGATCATCACATTTCTTCTCCTCAGTCCAGATCCTCCCCTGTAGGGAAAGGTCATGCTCTTACTGCACAAGCGATGACATCTGGGCCCACCTAGATTTTGGATTCCGGTGCCTCTCACCATATGACTGACACTCAGCAGTTGGTCACCTCTCTTGCTCCTTGTGCTACTTCGCAGATTGTTGTTGGGAACTCATCTCATCTTTTAGTTTTGGGTTCTAGTTCTATTGCATTAGCTGGGGGTTCTCTTTAGGATGTTCTTGTGGTCCCTGACATCTCAATGAACCTATTGTCCATCTATTAGATTTTCCACTCTGGCTCTGGTAAGACAGTTGAGTTCTCACCACATGATGTGGTTATTCAGGACTTACATGATTCTAATTTGATTGTGGCTACTGGGAGTGTTGACTTTGCATCCTGCCGATACAGATTTGATGGATTTGAGCCTTCTGATGGAAAAGGTTCCTGTCTTACAACACATGGAGATTCAATGAGCAAACTTTGGCATGAGCATTTGGGCCATATCAATTACAGATATCTTCAGCAGCTGAGCACATAGGCACTTGTTCTTGGGCTTCCTCGGATTTTTTGCACTGATGGTGTTTGTCAGGATTGTGTTCTTAGAAAACAACATAGGGATCCTTTTCCTTAGGGATGAGCTACTCGTGCTTTGGCACCATTAGAGTTGATTCATAGTGACCTCATGTCATTTCCTACTCCTTTTTCTGGTGCCAGATATGTGCTTACTTTCATTGATGACTTCTCAAGGCGCACATGGGTGTACTTTCTAAAGTACAAGTCTGATGTCTTTGATTCATTTTGAGTCCTTAAGACATTCGTGGAGAAGCAATCTGGTCTTTCTATTTGATAGATACACACAGATAATGGGGGAGTATGGGAACCAAGCTTTCGGGGATTTTTTCTCTGAACATGGTCTTTAGCA
The DNA here is from genome assembly GCA_018584345.1 of Thuja plicata. Taxonomy (NCBI): domain Eukaryota; kingdom Viridiplantae; phylum Streptophyta; class Pinopsida; order Cupressales; family Cupressaceae; genus Thuja; species Thuja plicata. The sequence goes on from MU225484.1 coordinate 106,197, forward strand.
TCAGTTATCAGTTCCCTACACCCCTTAGTAGAATGGTGTGGCAGAGAGAAAGAATAGAACACTTCGGGAGATGGCAAATTGTATGATTCAGTCTAGGTCCATGGATTCGTCTTTTTGGGTAGAGGCAGTCAATTGTGCCAACTATATTCAGAATCAGATGCCTCACAAGGCAGTTTGACATATGACTCCTGAGGAGTCTTGGTCTCATGTTAAGCCTGATGTATCTTCATTCTGAGTTTTTGGTGGTGAAGCATGGGCATTTGTACCTGATTCTCAGAGGAGAGAAATGGAGCGAAAGATCCAACACCTCATTTTTGTTGGATACTGCGAGGATGTTAAGGCATACAGGTTGTTTGATCTTGATTCCAGAGACGTCCTCTTTTGATGGGATGTCTAGTTTGATGAGCACCTTCCTGCAGTAGATACCCTGCTTCCAGATTCTACTTCACTTACCACTACTCCCTCATCCCTTCTAGATTCTTTTCAGGTTGATGAGGATGATGATCTTGGTGATCCTCATTTACCTCAACCACAGGATCCTCCACAGATGCCTAGATGGGCTCGTGTTATAGTTGAGGCTGCAGGATCTCTAGCTGGTGACCCTTCATCTTCCCGCCACACCCAGTCTCATATTGCAGGTTCTAGCCTTCTGAGTCATGCCATTTGTGGTGATCCTCATACTTTTTCAACAACGACAAGACATCCTGAGTGGGATAGTGCTATAGAGGAGTATTCTTCTTTGATGAAGAATCATACTTGGGATCTTTGTTCTCTTCCTAAGGGGAGAAAGTTAGTGCAATGCAAGTGGTTGTATTTTACTAAGTTTGTTGTTGATGGTTCTATTGATAAGTATAAGGCATGTCCTATTGTGAAGGTTTTTTCACAGGTTGAGGGTATTTATTACACTGAGACATTTTCCCCTGTCGCCAAGATAAACTCTATTCTCCTTGCCTTATACCTCGTAGCTTCTTAGGGATGGCCCATTTTTTAGATGGGTGTGAAGAGTGCATTATTGCACGGTGATCTTACTGAGGAGATTTACATGGATCAACCTCAGGGATTTGTGCAAGATTCCTCCTTGGTTTGTAGACTTTGACGTTCTTTGTATGGTCTCAAATAGGCCCCTCGGGCTTGGTATGAGAAGATGGACTCTTTTCTGCTTTCTACAGGATTCACATGCTACCATTTTAATCCTACACTCTACATTCAACGTCTTAAGGATGAGGTTTTGATCCTTGTACTATATGTTGATGATCTTCGCATCACCGGTAGATCATCTTCTATGATTCAGGATGTTTAGTATGCATTGATGGAGCAGTTTGAGAAGACTGACCTTGGTCCGTTACACTACTTTCTTGGTCTATAGATTGTTCAAACCTCTACTGGGATCTTCATTTACCAAGAGAAGTATGGTCTTGACATGCTTCGACGCTTTGACATTCTTGCTTGCAAGCCTGCTCCCCCACCTTTTTTAGTCAGGTGTTACCTTGTCTACCTCTTGCACTTCACCTTCAGTGGATCCTACATTGTATTGACAGTTTTTTGGTAGTTTGTTGTACCTGACACACACTCGTCTTGATCTCTCCTTTGCAGTTGGTCTTGTCTCTCAATTTTCACATGAGCCTCAAAAGATTCATTGGCAAGCTGCCAAGTGTATTTTGAGATACATTCAAGGCACTATTTTGTATGGCATTCATTACACATCAGGGGCTCCTCACATTTTTGGCTTCACTGACTTAGATTAGGTTGGTGATGTTAATGATTGGAAGTCTAATTTTGGCTTTTTCTTTTGTCTTGGATCTGGTCCTATCACATGGTCATGCAAGAAGTAGAATGGTCATGCAATTTCATCTATAGAGGCTTAGTACAGAGCTGTAGTGCATGCTAGTCAAGAGATTTTATGGATTCAACAGTTGATGACTGAGTTTGGTTTTCCTCCTGATCGTCCCACTATTCTATGGTGCCATAATCTGAGTGCTATTCACATTTCCTGCAACCCAGTGGAGCATCAGCGCACTAAACACATTGAGCTTTATATGCATTTCATCCATCAGCAAATTCAAGATGGTGTTCTCACTTTGGAGTACATTCCCACTGACGCACAGGTTGCTGACATCTTCACTAAAACTTTTACATCTCTGCGCTATCTTCAGTTGCATTCTATGCTTGTGGTGACGGAAGTTGTCCTTGGGGGGTCTTCTTGAGGCCTTCCTTCCTTCATGTTTTTTCATCATGTTTGTTCTATCTCTTTTTGGAGAGGGGTTTTTCCCACTAGGTTTTCTCCTTTGTCGCCGGTTTACAAATATTTCCTTGTATTGGGTACCTGATCAGGCCTTGTTGTCGAGACCCATTTTCCTGCTTTCATAGCTGTGTTAGGTTAGCTTACCTCCTGAGCTTCTCTTAAGGGGGGTGTTAGAGTAATTATATGTCTTCACTTATTAATTAGATCACATTGATTTAATTAATTAAGTTGTTTATTACTCTATTTACTTAAGTTATCTCTTAGGTGCATCATAATAAATATATATATTAATTATTATGTGCAACCTAGATTTTTTCCTTTTTAGGGTTTCGTTCACCTTATAGGTTGAACTTTGTAATTATTTTTTCATTATCTTGGAATACATTTTTCTAACACCGCTTGAGATTTTCCAAGATCTGCTTTTTGTCTCTTTGGTTTCCTTCCAGTTACAGGTCGATTGCATGCAGGTGTTCTTGGCGAACTGTGGATTTGTCATTATCAAATCCTACAACTATTATGATAGAAGCAATCCTTGGGGGTAAATTGAGTCACCCTATTTTCTTTATTTTACTAGTACATTTATTATATTTTCTCTCTTTTGAAGAGGAGTTTTGTCCATTGGGTTTTTCTCCTTTCTCCATTTGTGAGAGATGTCATTGGTTTGTATATGAGTACCTAATCAGGCCTAGTTGTTGAGACCCCTTCATTCTCGCATTTCATGCTTAAAGAGTTTATCTTCTCCCTAGATTCTACTTAAGGAGGGTGTTAAAGCATGCATATAATTTCTTATACATATAATTATTTCATCATGTACATTTGAATATATTGTATTTCATAATTATCTACATTCTCAAGAATATTCAAGTATGCATAATTTCATGTATAATTGAGTACATACATTCCTAGCTTAAGTTTGGTTAGTTGAACCTAACTTAGTTTAGTACAATCTAGTTGGGCTCCGTTTTGCATATCATACATATCATGCACCTCTAGGTTACATATCATACACCTTAGCTTAGAAATCTAGTTCTTGTTTTCTCTTTTAGTTTAAGGTGTTATTTTTCTTCCTTTTTCTAGGGTTATTGCTTTCTATAAAAGGAATTTATCTATACTTCTTAGAGGAGCTATGAGCGAAGATCTATTTTTTATTATGATAAGAACCAGACTTTATGCCTAAAACCATGAAAACAAACACGATTCTTCATATGTATCTTGCAAATTTAGATTACAAAACTATCCATTTAAAGATTTTAAGTAGTTGACTCTTATCATTAAAATAAAATAGAAAAAAAAACATGTAAACGCTTTTGTAATACTTTATATTATTTATATTTAAGATAAATAATGGTATTTATTGTGATTAAGAAACAAAAGAAGGGTGTTATAAAAATTCATAAATATATATTAGATCAAGTTGTATTTTTATATTAGTTAATGAAAATTTGAGAAATAATGAAAATAAAAGAAATAATTGATATGGGAAAATAAATAAAGAACGTTAATTTTTTGATTTAGAAAAGATAAAAAAGAATTTTTATTTTTTCTAAATTTTAAACATAAATATATAATGTTTCTAAAATAAATAAAAATGAAAGTTATATGCATCCACAAAATATTATTTTTAAAAAATAATTTGTATTTTTCAATTTAAACGGATAAAAAAATCATATATTTTTTGTATTAAAGATAAGGAGATCACCAAAAAGAAGTGTGACCGGTTACATCATAGAGTACAAAATTAAGAGGCTTAGCCTCATCCCGAGAGTATAAAAAATGATCAAAGTACAGTAACTACATAATTAACGGCTAGATCCTATACATGTAAGAGCTAATGCAGAATATCTTCATGAGAATCCACCCAAGCGGTCTAGCCCATAGGGCCCTCCATCCAAGCAATAGTTTTATTCTTATGAATTTGAGCAAGCATGAGGATCTTGTCGTCAGTAGTGTTCTTGTTCTTTTTGACTTCCAGGTTGAGCTTCTTCAGCGTCTTTTCAAACATCTTGACGTTGTCCGTGTGCCTATGCCATCCATGACCGTCCTTCATTTCATAGACAAAAAAAGTAACATACCCAGTCTTGAGAAACCATTTGAGCTTTTCCTTTTTAGCAATCATTGTGAAATGGACCTGCATAAAATTTTTAAGATAAGTGAGTCTTTGAAAAGACTCAGTAAGAACTCTGGGTTTGTTTTGAAACCTTTCCTCATTTCCTCATTTCTGCATTTCCAAATATGACATAAAATATTAGAAGATAGTATATGCCAAAATAGGTTAGTATCTTTTTTTTAATACATCAATATGCCTAGTAATGATTTCAAATATATTTATGAATTTAGGATAAGAAATTTCAAACATAAGCCATATTTCCTTAGCAAAAGAACAGTCAAACAAAATGTGTCTACCTGTTTCAAGAAGTCTGCAAAGGTTGCAAAGGTTGAAGGTTCCAAGGTAGACTGAGAGAGTTAATCAGGTATTGGAGGACATGTTGCGGATGTATGTTATGGATCACCAGACTAGATGGGAGGAGTACCTTCATTTAGTAGAGTTTGCCTACAATAATGGGCATCACACATCCTTTTGTATGCCTCCATACCAGGCCTTATATGGGAGGCCATGTCGAACACCTTTGAGTTGGGACAGGATTGAGGATAGGGTTTTAGTTGGGCCAGAGTTGGTCAGGGACATGGAGCAGCAGGTTGTTTTGATCAGGGAGCATCTCAGAGAGGCACAGGATCGACATAAGAAGTATGCAGATGCAAAGAGGTCGGATAGAGACTACATGGTTAGAGATAGGGTATTTCTGAGAGTGCGTCCGCACAAGAGTGTGATCCATTTCAGAAAGGGCTCTAAGCTCGCACCCCATTTTGTAGGACCCTTTGAGATTATGGAGAGGATAGGACTAGTTTCCTATCGTCTAGCGCTGCCACCTAGCCTATCACGTATCCACAATGTAATCCATGTATATGTATGGAGGAAATATATCTGTGATGAGTCTCATGTTATTGATTTGGATTCTTTACAAGTGGAGTTAGATGGGTAGTTGGCTCTGGAGCCCATCTGCATTTTAGCTCGGCGGACATTGGCCCTGCGAGGGTGAGAGCTAGACCAGGTTAGGGTCCAATGGGATTGCTACAATGAGGTCATAGCCTCATGGGAGGATACAACATGCATGAGATAGGATTACTCCCACCTTTTTGATGAACTCCAGGAGGAAGTTCATGCCTAGAGGGGGAGGATGTGAGGTCCTACCCCGACCATCCATTTCAGAGCTGGTACTGTTATATCATATTTGTCTAGATGATACGTTTATTTTGATACACTTCATTTTGGATCTTCTATAGTATAAATATTATATGATGACTCTATTTTGATGATGCTTAGATGTATTTACATATATGATTCTCAATCCTTTTTGACATGATTTAACTATTTTTATTTTTATTTGATATCACAATATGATCATATGACATGAAAATGTGAAATTTGGTTTAAATTCTGCAAATGCTTCATTTTGGTAGGTTAGATAAGCAATTTCCATGGTAATGAGAATTATCAGTTAGATATTCATGTTTGATCTAGTTTTTAATAGTGATGTATAAATTTTGGTTAAAGGAATTGTATAGTCAGAAATGGAAGCACTTCCATTATAGACTTGTTTAGCCTTCCAAGTAAGTGGTTTGGGGTCATATCAAGTGCCTTGAATGGGTTCCTAATTTAGACCTAACTTTCCCCCCTGTTCTGCCTGTCTTTCCACTTCTTTCCATCCAGTTTTTGGCATCCTGGACTGCAGATCTGAGGTCTTTGACCTCAGGGTCAGGGTCAACCTTTTGGGTCTATGCCGACCTCAAACCTGACCTAGGTCAAGGTTGACCTCAACCCTGACCTAGGTAAAGTTCTACCTCAACCTTGACCCAGGGTTCAAATCTCAGGGTCCCACAGTTTTCGGATGTCGGTCTTTGCAAAAGTTATTTTCCCGCTTCCGGGTTGGCTATTTCGGGTTCCAAAGCGGTGATTCCTAAATTATATTTAACATAGGTCCTCTCCTAGGGGAAAGGGCTTTAATGGGAATTTAATTCTCCTATGTCAGCCTCTTAGAAGATTGTGCCCTAATTTCATATAAAAGGAAGCCTTTCTCTCTCATTTTCTCTAACCATCAACTAGGTGATACTAAGCACCCTTGAGCAATTGAAAAGCATTATCAAGTGAAGCTCAAGAAAGCAATCAAGCAAGATTTGAAGCAAGGATTCATCCATCATCAAGCATCCAATTCATCAAAGAGATCAATGGGATGCCATTGAACGATTCAAGCTACATAGTGCCCTTTTTGGTGATCTCTCCATCCATTTTCTTCCAAGTCTCTTCATAATCAAGAAACCATTCAAGATTTGGTGTTGGAAATCAACAAGAAATTGATTGAAGACATCCTACATTCTAAATTCTAGATCCATTGGTGCCTACAGACTTGTGGATTCAAGGATTCGAATCCTCCACAAGGACTTTTACAAGCAAGGTGAATTTATGCATTTACTTTGTTTACTTCTTTAATTTCAATTACATATATTTGAGGTTAATTCCAAAACTGGGGTTTGACCAAGGAAAACTCCTCCCCCCAACAAACAAAACCTATTTTTCTTGCAAGTACAAGTTCATGACTACAGATTTGGACTAAAATCTAGATACCCTTTTCGGATTTCTTTCAGGCTCCGCGAACAGATTTTATGTTGACACTATGCAGGTCAAGGTCGACATTATTGGGTCAGGGTTGACATTTGCAAGTCAAGGTTGACCTTTTCCATAAGACAGAGTCGTATTAGAAAAATATTTCTGGGTTTTGTTTGTCTCTACATTCCAGTTCTGGATCATACTTCAGTTTTTCCAGAAATAGATTACAGATCTCAGAAAACATCATTCTTTGATCTGCAATATTTCAAGGTTAGTGCATTTCTCCTATCCATTTCAATTCAAATCCCGAATCATTCTAAGTCTATCACACATTCATTCCTTTCCATAAAACAGGAATTTAAGACTTTCTTCTTTGCTCTCATTTCCAAATGATTGATTCATTTGTGCATTGATCCTTTTTGGGGTTGATCAATTTGGATCTTTCCTTTGTGCATCTTGGGATAGAAGAGGAATATCTTATCTTTTCCCCATATATTTCAAATGTTACATTTCCTATGTTACGCAATGTTATATGTTACATGAATATATTATAATGTGAAATAACATGAATATGTGTTTTTCGTTCTTGGACTACTGATGCCTTGTTCGAGTGTGCAGGAGTAATAACCATGGTTTCAATCGGAGAAACAAGACTGGGCTAAATTGTGAATATCCTTGTAAAGCCAAGGTTAGCCCTAAAAGGGAAATAACCTAATTGTAAATGTTATAAATGTTGTAAATGTGTTATTGCATGATTGTAAATTACTTTCCTTTCTATTTTACTAATTCTTTTATAGGAAAGCCATGTTGTAAATGTGAGGTGTTTTTGTAGTGTCAATTGACACATGCGTTGTGGCATGGCATGCCTATCTGAATTTTTAAATTGAGTTTTACCCTAGGCTATTTTGAAATGTTACCATGTGAGGTAAGTTTTTCTTGATAACCCAAGTCATGAGTGGTATTCTTGAAAATTCAAATGCAAACTTTGAGGGGGTTTTTGGAGGGTTAAATTTAGTCCTTTAAGGTAGGTACAGTTAAGATTATCTAGTTTTTATGAAGTATTATGGGTTAGGGGTTCTTTTTAATTGTTTTGAGTGTCAAAACTTCTTTTCTAGGCCTTCTTAATTTCCTTTCTAGGATAGGTGCGAAAATTGGGGGAAGGGGAAAAGGACCCTCACCTTCTCCAAGATAGTGGAGTTCACTCCATGCATGAAGTTGACATATGTTAGAAGGAAGGAAAAATGCCTCTATTTTTCTTAAGGGGGAAAGAGGTGGAGTGGGAGAGAGAGAGAGATCCTTTTAGGGGAAAGGGAGAGGAGAGTTGGGGTTGATTTCCTACTCTCCATTTTTGGGAGACTTGTAGTTTTATTTTGGGAAAATTTGGCTAGTTGGGAGGAGACAAGAGAAGGAGAGCTAGGAACTCAAAGGATCATCTCAACAAAATCATCCATTGCTTGGAGTAAGGTTGGTACACCTATTTCCATGTGTGGTTTTCTTAAACTTTTGATTGTCTTAGTTCTTGTTGAAATGTTTTTCTTAATTCAAAATACTTCATGTTGTGCAATTTGGGTTGAGCTATTTTGTTTTTGGTGAAAGGAAAGTTTCTTCTTGTTCTTTTAGTGCTTTTGTTGTTGTTGTGCATGAGAGTAGATTGACTTATCTTTCCCTTGGGAGGGAGGATATAGTCAATTGTGGGTGAAGGGAATAGTTGGGAAACCATGTTAGTTGTAGAGTCTCTTTTTGGTAGAAGAGGGATGTATCATGGATGTATGGGATCCATGTTTGCCAATGCTATCTTGTGAAATTCATATGGGGTGATAAGGGATATTTGATTGTGTGTTGATGCTTTTGGGTTGTAATATAAAGCCTTGGGAAGGCATGTATATATTTTTTCATAAATGAGGCATCTTTTGCTGGCATTCTCCTTCATGTGTATTTCCACCTTCACACCTAAATTTTTTTTTTTGAAAGGCATATCTAAGAGAATGAAGGGTCATCTCAACCACAATCCATTTGCTAGGAGTAAGATTGGTACTCCTAAATTTTATCTGTGGATCTTTTTGTATTTCTTGTTTCAAAATCTTGTTGAATTTTAGTTATTACAAATTTCATGTTGTGTAAATGTTGTTCTTGTGATAGAATGTTAGTGAAAAGAATTACATTTGTTCTTCTATTTTTTCTGTTTAATTTTTGTGTTGTTCATGGGAGTGAATGACATATCTTACCCTTGGAAGGGAAGAGAGTCATTGTGGGTGAAGGGCTTAGTTGGGAAACTATGGTAGTGTAGAGTCTCTTCTTGGGAAGAAGAGGGATGTATCATGGATGTTATGGGCTCTATGTGCCAAATTTTCTTATGATTTCTCATGGGGGTGATAAGGGTTTACGAATGTGTTTATGGAACTATTTGGTTGTAGTAAAATCCTTGGAAAGGCATGTGAATTTTGTGCATATTTGAGGTATGCTAGTTTTGGCATTTCTCCTACATGGTTGTTCCACCTTCACCCCTATTTGAGTCCTTTATGACCCATTTGTGCATAAGCTTGGGAGGGAGTTATGTGTTATTTAGAGCTTGTTTTATTTTGTGGTGGATTGCTTGTATGTCACCCAACCTCTTCTTGTTTCCCCTAGCTCGGGGGTGGCCTCCTAGAGGCCTAGGATGGGAGGTGAGCTCCCATGGTTTATTTCCAAAACTTTGTTGTAGAATTGTAGTTGTCCCTCTACTAGGAAGGAAGTATGTTCATGCTTGGAAATGAGAAATTTTTAGTTGATTTCTATTGTAATTTGTGAACTTTAATTTTATCTCGAGCCATTGGGCTTAATCTTGTATTAATGAACTATTGTAATTCTGTTTTAATTATATAATAAAAATCTTATTAAGGTTGCTAGTTATTTGTAGAATGTGAAGGAGAAAAGTATAAATTATGTATTTGTTCAAGAAGAGTTGATTTGGTATAAATAAAAATCATCAGAAACATCTCTGTATTATAAGGTGTACCTAGCTTATAAATTTATTTAAAGAAATAAATTATCTCCCTTATGTACTATGTCTTTCCAATCTACATTTAAGATGCATAAATTATGTTTTACTTAAGTAGTTCCTTTTCAGCTCTTGATTATTTGAGGGAAATGTCTCTGTTGTAGAAAATTGTTTCCAGATCTCAAAGAATTAGTTTTGTTTATAAAGTTTGCCCTTTCAGTTTCTATTATTTTTTATTAATTATAAAAGCACAAAAATCATAGATTTAGTTTATACATGTAGAATTTAATCTGTTTAAAGAAACATAAAAGAAATATCTTTGTTTTATTAAGTACTTAAGTTAAGTATATTTTTTTAGAAAGAATGTATTTCCTTGTGTAACATTTTTTGATTTCTGTTTAAAACTACCAAGTCTACATGACTGTGGAGAAGACAGCATAACAACATGCACACATAGTTTTTTTTTCCATATACACACATGGATATATAAATATAAATACACATGTTTAATTAGATATTCCTTGTTTTGTACAAAACTAATAATCCAACTTAGCTGTGTATGTAATAGGAAGAATAACTTATTTTCTTTGCAGAATGGATACTGAATGTGTTTGTTTATATATAAACAAATCAATATATATATATATA
>MU225484.1:121090-135861 GCA_018584345.1 Thuja plicata
TGGGAGGGGTGGGTTCTCCACCCTCCAAAAACTTTGGAATAAATTTTATTCGAAGCACTTCATTTTTATTTTATATATTTATTATTATTATTATTATTTAAATTACTACCATATATTTATATATATATATATCTATAGTATTTATTTATATATATATAAACATATATTTATATATACATATATATGTATGCATATATATATATATATATGTATAAGGTGTATATATATACATAAATATACTTGTTGTTCATAAACATGCCAGCAGTAAACAAGGTCCTAAAATTTTCAAAGCAGCTACAATAGTCTTATATGAATATATTTTAGATATTTTATTATATCTGAGCATATATGTTTAACCCATAAAGGAAAATATGTGTATATTAGTAGTTCAGATTTCCAAATAGGAAATAGAAGTTTGTAGGTTCAGAATAATATAAGCTTCAGATTAAATAACATATAGATCAAATAAAGTATTCTTTATTTACAGATTTGCATGTAGAGTTGAAGGTAAAATTTCCTCTTGTCTCAATAATTTATCACAAAACTGTATAGTGTACAAAATAGTAATATGAAACTATCATGTAACTTTATTAATCTGGGTTGCATAGGGTAACAATACTTCCTTTACTGAATAGTTTTAAGGGTAAATATATAAAGAAAAAAACTCAGATAGTCTGTATATTTTTTTCAAAAAAAACTGAATAACATGCACATGGAAGTTAATAAAGAAAGAAACACAATCATTGTAATCTAACCAAATGCATAGCTCAGTTTAGCTTAATGTGGGAATTTTAAAACAATAAATCTGCTTATAAAGTTTTAGAACAAATTATTTCAAAACAGAAATTTTATACTTTCAAATTTGTTTTCCAACAACCTAACTATTACATTTGTTATTGTAGAAACTTGATTAAATTTAAAAAAAAAACAATTACAACATTTTCTTATAACTTTACAGCAGCCCATGGCTAAGATTTTTAATGTTAACTACACAAATATTCATTAAGAGAATAATAACAACAAATTTCCTTCACCTCCAGCTTTGAACTTAATCCACCAACAAGGTAACAGCTACAAATCTGCAATTTACAAATATTTGGAATATCCCATGGGAGCTCTCCTCCCAGCCTAGGCCTCTTATGAGGCCACCCCCGAGCTAGGGGAAACAAGAAGGGGCAGGGTGACAATCAAGCAACCATACTCATAAATTAAACAAGAAAACAACATAACTCCCAACCAAGTCTTAAGCGTGCAATTGGGTCAAAGACCTCAATCTAGGGATGAAGGTGGAAATACACAAGAAGGAGATTACCAAGAAATATGTATCACTATGCATAAATATAAACATGCCTTCCCAAGGCTCAACTATAATCCCAAAAGCTCCATGCCCACAACCAATACCCTTATCACCCCAATAAGCAATATACAAAAATAATAATAGCAATGGTAACATGGAGCCCATAACATCCATGACATCCCTCTTCTTCCCAAGAAGAGACTCTTGACTATCAAGGTTTCCCAACTATGCCCTTCCCACAATTGACTATCTCCTCCCTCCCAAGAGAAAGATAAGTCAATACACTCCCAAGCACAACATCAAAATAAACAAAAAAGAACAAGAAGAATATCTTTTAACAAACACAAATAGCTCAACCATAATTGCACAACATGAAGTAAAAGAAAGTAAAATTAAGTGAATTTCAACAAGAAACTAAATAAACATGAAAGCATTTTAACCACACAAGGACAAGGAGTACCAACCTTACTCCTAGCTATGGATGATTTTGAGGTGTTCCCTTGAGTTCCTAGCTCTCCTTCCCTTCCCTCCTCCAAAACATAGCCAAACCTTCCTTCAAGATAAAAGCACAAGTCTCTAAAAGGGAGAGTGGGAAATCAACCCCAACTCTCCTCTCTTTCCCTTAAAAGGATCCCTTTCCCTACTCCACCTCTTTCCCATAAATAAGATAGAGGCATGTTTCCTTCCTTCTTACATATGTCAAATTCTATGCAAGGAAGGGACTCCACTAACTTGGAGGAACTGAGGGTCTTTCCCTTTTCCCAAATTTTCGCCACTTTCAAAGAAGGGCATTAAAGAAGACCTAGAAAAGATGTTATGACACCCAAAATAATGAAAAACAATCCCTAACCCATAGTACTACATGAAAACTAGATAATCTTAACTCTAACTACCTCAAAGGACTAAATTTAACCCTCCAAAAGCCCCCTCAAAGTTTGCATTAGAATTTCAAGAATAGCACTCAAGACTCGGGTTATCACTTGGCAACCTACCACCCAAGGTAACTCTACAAACTAGCCTAGGATAAAAATCAACTCAAAGGTCGACATAGGCATGCCATGTCACAACACATGTGTCAATTGACACTAAAAGAACACATCACATTTACACCATGGCATGTTCTAAAAGAAATTAACAAAATTAAAGGAACAAATTTACAACCATGCAAAAGAACACATTTACAACATAATTACATTTACAATTAGGTTATTTCCCCTTTAGGGCTAACCGTGGCCTCACAAGTATTTTTAACAATTTAGCCCAAACCTGTTTCCCCGATTTTGAAACCATGGTTATTCCTCCTGCACACTTGAACAGAACATCAATAGTACAAGAATGAACAACGCATATTCATGATGTTTCACATTATAATTTATTCCTTTAACCAAAGTTAATACATTGCTATTCAGAAACTAGATCAAACATGAACATTTAACTGATAGTTCCTATTACAAATGAAATCTCTTATCTAACCTACCAATTGTAACATATAAAATGTAACATATAACAATGCGTAACATAAGAAATGTAAAATTTGAAATATATGGGGGAAAGATAAAATATTCCTCTTCTATCCCAAGATGCACAAAAAAAAGATCCAAATTGATCAACCCCAAAAAGGATCAATGCACAAATGAATCAATCATTTGGAAATGAGAGCAAAGAAGAAAGTCTTAAATTACCGTTTTATGGAAAGGAATGAATGTGTGATATATTTAGAATGATTAGGGATTTGAATTGAAATGGATAGGAGAAATGTACTAACCTTGAAATATTGTTGATTAAAGAATGTTGTTTTCTGAGATCTATACTCTGTTTCTAGAAAAACTAAAGTATGATCCAGAACCGGAACGCAAAGACGAAAAAAACCCAAAAATATTTTTTTGATCCGAATCCGTCTTATAAAAAAGGTCAAACTTCACCCACAAATGTCAACCCTGACCCAATAATATTGACCTTGACCTGCACAGTGTCGACAGAAAATCTGTTTGCGGAGCCTGAAAGAAAGCCAAAAATGGTATCCATATCTGAGTACAAATCCGCAGTCCTAAACCTGTACCTACAAGAAAAAGAGGTTTTGTTTGTTGGGGGGGAGGGGTTTGCCTTGGTCAACCCCAGTTTTGGAATTAAGCTCAAATATATGTAATTGAAATTGCATAAAGATAAGCAAAGTAAATGCACAAATTCACCTTGCGTGAAAAAGTCCTTGTGGAGGATTCAAATCCTTGAGTCCACAAGTATGTATGAACCAAATATGTAGAATGTAGAATTCTAGGATGTCTTCAATCTCTTATTTATAGATCTCTAACACCAAGTCTTGAATGGGTTCTTCAATTTGGAAGAGGCTTGGAAGAAGGTAGATGGAGAGATCACCAAAAGGGCACTATGTAGCTTTGAACCCTTCAATGGCCTTCAATGGATCTCCTTCATGAAAATGGATGCTTGAATTCTTGAGAATGGATGAATGCTTGCTTGAAATATTTCTCCTTAGCTTTCTTAGACTTCACTTGATAATGCTCCTCAATTGCTTAATGATGCTTAGACTTCAATAGATGACTTAGAGAAAATGAGGGGATAAAGGCTCCCTTTTATATAAAACTAGGGCACAATCTTCTAAGGAGGCCGACATAGGACAATTAAATTATTATTAAATAATTTACCCCTAGGAGAGGACCTATATTAAATATAATTTAGGAATCACCACTTCGGAACCTGAAACAGCCGACTCGGAAACGGGAAAATAACTTTTGCAAAGACTGACATCTGGAAACTGTGGGACCCTGAGATTTGAACCCTGGGTCAAGGTTGAGGTCGACCTTGACCTAGGATAGGGTTGAGGTTGACATAGATCCAAAAGGTCGACCCTGACCCTGAGGTCAAAGACCTCAGATCTGCAATCCAGGATGCCAAAAACTGGATGGAAAGAAGTGGAAAGAGAGGCAGAACAAGGGGGAAATCTAGGTCTAAATCAAGAACCCATTCAATGTGCTTCATATGACCCCAAACCACTTACTCGGAAGGATAAACAGGTCTATAATGGAAGTGCTTCCGTTTTCTGACTATACACCAATATAAGGCATTTACAGAATTTAAAGCAAATATCACTTTTACATGTCATAAGATCATAATGCATTATCGAACAAAATGCAAAATAGCTAAATTATGTCATCAAGGACTGAGAATCATATATATATATATATATATATATATATATATATATATATATATATATATATATAAATTCATCTAAGCACCATCAAAGTAGAGTCATCATAAGATACTATAAAAGGTCCAAAATGAAATGTGTCAAAATAAATGTATCCTCCAGATAAATATGATATAACAGTATCAGCTCTGAAATGGATGGTCGGGGTAGGACCTCACATCCTCCCCCTCTAGGCATGAACTTCCTCCTAGAGTTCAACAAAAAGGTGGGGGTACTCTTATCTCATGTGTTTGGTATCCTCCCACAAGGCTGTGACCTCGTCGTAGCAATCCCACTGGACCCTAACTTGGTCTAGCTCTCGCCCTCGTAGGGCCAATGTCCGCCGAGCTAAAATGCAGATGGGCTCCAAAGCCAGCTACCCATCCAACTCCACCTGTAAGGCATCCCAATCAATAATGTGAGACTCATCATACATATATTTCCTCAACACAGATACATGAAATACATCGTGGATACACAATAGGCTAGGTGGCAGCGCTAGACGATAGGCAATAGGTCCTATCCTCTCCAAAATCTCAAAGGGTGCCACAAAATGAGGTGCGAGCTTAGAGCCCTTTCTGAAATGGGTCAGACTCTTATGTGGTCGCACTCTAAAAAATACCATGTCTCCAACCATGTAGATTCTATCTGACCTCTTTGCATTTGCATACTTCTTTTGTCTATCATGTGCCTCTCTGAGATGCTCTCTGATCAAGACAACCTACTGCTCCATGTCCCTGACTAACTCTGGCCCAACTAAAACCCTATCCTCAATTCTGTCCAAAATCAAAGGTGTCTGGCACGGTCTCCCATACAAGGCCTTATAGGGAGGCATACCCAAGGATGTGTGATGCCCATTATTGTAGGCAAACTCTGCTAAGTGGAGGTACTCCTCCCATCTGGACCGGTGATCCATAAGTATAACATACATCTGCAAAATATCCACCAAAACTTGATTTACTCTCTCAGTTTTCCCATCCATCTCAGGATGATAGGTTGTACTAAAATTGAGCCTGGTGCCCAATGTTGTCTGCAATTCTCTCCAAAAAGAAGAGGTAAAGAGAGAATCCTGATCTGATATGATCTTGTGAGGGATGCCATGGAGCCTAACAATATCTCAGAAGAATACCTATGCTACCACTGGTGCTGTGAAAGTGGTACACACGGGTGTGAAATGGTCCACTTTGGTTAACCTATCTACTGACACCATGATCGAATCATGACGGTGAGATGACATAGGTAAACTAACAATGAAGTCCATGGAAATGGTGTCCCACTTCCACACCAGTATCTCATGTGGCTGAAGAAGTCATCCTGGATGACTGTGCTCTGCCTTAACTCCCTGACACTCTAAACATCTGGCTACAATACTAGTAATGTGCAACCTCATACCCGGCCAGTGATAGAGTTGTCTCAGATCTGCATGCAACTTCTTGACCCCGGGGTGTGCTGCATATGGTGCTCTATGAGCCTCATGTATAATGAAGTGATCCAATTCACCGGGTGTAGGGACGTATATGTGGCCCCTATGATGAAGAAGTCCATTATATTCTAGGGAGAACCCATCAATCTCCCCTTAAGGAGTCTCTGATCTTGATCCAACTGAACATACTCTGAATAGAACTCATCCTCAAGCAAATGTTGAAGTATGTGATCCCTCAAATCTGTAATATTAGTCAAAGAGGAGAGTGTATGTCGCCTCCTACTCAAAGCATCTGCTACCACGTTCTCCTTACCTTTGATGTAGTGGACATCAAAATCATACTCACAAATAAACTCTATCCACCTCCTCTGTCGGGCATTAAGGTTAGGCTGGGTGAAAATGTACTGGAGGCTCTGGTGATCTGAATGGAGCTCAAAATGGTGTCCCAAAAGAAAGTGATGTTGCCTCACTAAAGCATGAACCATTGTGGCTAGCTCAAGGTCATGTGTAGGATAATTAAGCTCATGGGTCTTGAGCTTCCTAGACTCATAGGCAATGGCTCATCCATCCTACATAATAACTGCTCCAAGTCCATCTAAGGATGCATCTATGAAAACCATGATGTCAGCCGAAAGATCTGCATTTTCTAGGATAGATGCGCTAGTAAGGGCTCTCTTGAGCTCCTGAAATTCCCTCTCGCACTTCTTCGTCCACTAAAACCTCTTTCCCTTTCTCTGAAGGGATGTGATGGGGTGTGCCACTGGTAAAAGTGCAAAGTTGTGTCACGTTTCAGGACCACTTATCAACACAGCTAAATTTGAGTATTTCTAAATAAAAATTAATTTTCGTCAAACATATGGTCTAGCTACATTCATTCTAGCTAAGCTAGATAAGTGGTTAAACTTCTCCAATTGGAAATGTCTATTAAATGCATTTTTTATACCAATTACCAAAGAAATAAAATTATTTCAGAAAATCAATGTTTCAATAACCCGTACTCTTTTTAATGATATTTTTAAAAAATATAAAAAATACCCTTTTGTAGAGCTCAGAGTCAAGATTATTTTCATATAAAGTTTATAATATTTTGATTAGATCTAATATATTATAATTTCATAATACAAGTAGGTATTTTAACATTCGAGAAGATGTTGCTTCAAATAAATAAATAAAATAGTAAATCATATCAAAAAAATTTAAAATTTATATTTAACACTAGAGGAGAGAGTCCTCTTCAAGAATATGTAATTTTTTTTTTGAATGGTGTAGATTTGATAGGGGAAATTTGGAGGGAGATGAAAACTGTCAATTTCAGATAAGTTTAACTTTGAGCAGTTATAACAGAGAAAATATACATTGAAAACCAATCTTTCTTCTTTTCTGCACTAGCTATACATTTTATCTATAACATATTTTGAAATTAGAGGGAAAATAGATTATTTTCATATACTTGTTTGGAGGGAACTAGACCCCAGATTTTCAACAGTTTTCAGCAATGGAAAAATGGACTTCAAAAATTTAAAAACTATGTACATTCTTGTTCAAAATTTTTTGAAAAAATTATAGACATAAACTTAATCCATTTTTACACATTTCTTTAGTTTACATAATCCTCAAATTCTAAATACAAATGCCACCTTTTATGTCGTTAAAGTTGAACAGTTTGCATGTTGTGGTCCTTTTCCTTTATAAAAGTGTGACACATGTTTGTACTTTTTATTTCTAGAGAATCCTGCTACAAAACACTGGTAGTAACATGCTAACCCCATGAAGCTCCTAACCTCTGACACCATGGTAGGTGTCGACCAATCCATGGTAGCTCTGATCTTTGATAGATCGACTTTGATACCATCACCTAATATAACGTGACCAAGGTAGTGGACCTTTGACCTAAAGAAGGCACACTTTGACAAACTGCCATATAATTGATTATCTCTAAGGCACTGTAAAACCTGTCTCAGGTGCTCCTTATGCTCCTCCTCATTATGAGAGCATATCAAGATGTCATCTAGGAACACAATAAAATATTTGTCCAAGAATGTATGAAATACTCTATTTATAAGACTCATAAATACTGTTGGAGCATCCCTGAGGCAAAAAGGAACCATGGTAAACTCATAGTGTCTATATCTCATGCGGAAAGCTATCTTGTGGATATCACTCTCCACAATCCTCAACTTATGGTATCCGGATTTTAGATCAATCTTTAAGAATACACGGGCACCCTGAAGCTGATCAAATAAATCATTGATCCTAGGGAGTGGATACCGATTCTTGATGGTAACTTTATTTATCTGACGATAATCCATGCACAACCTAAGTGATCCATCCTTCTCTTAATGAAGATGACAGGTGCTCCTCATGGTGAAACACTAGGGCAAATTCGCCCTTTCTCAAAGAGCTCCTCCAACTAGACCTTGCGCTCATCGAGCTTGTGAGTAGTCATCCTGTATGGGGCTCTAGATATGGAAACAAATCCTGGCATGAGGTCAATATGGAAGTCAACTTCCCTAGGTGGAGGCATACCAGGTAGCTCTAAGGGAAAGACATTTAAAAATTCCTGTAATATAGGGAAGTTATCAAGGGAGGTTCCATTTTCCTCCTCCTCCTCTCTCTATCACTGATAGTAATAGCAAATAACTTACATCCCTTGCGCGTGCAGTGCTTAAGTTGCATGGAAGAGATCACCCAAAGAGATATGGGTCTCTGGACCCCTAAAATAACCATGGGTGAACCTAATCCATCTACACATTCGACCCTCTTTTGTCTACAGTCCACCTTGGCACTGTGGGGGCAAAGCCAATCCATGCCAAGGACTACATCATAAGAACCAAAAGGGGTGATATGTAAATCAATCATGGAGGTCATGTCTCCTATCTACAACTGACAATCTCTGACTATGGAATCAAATGATACCCTAGCACCAGATGTTAACTCCACTTCCCATTTAACCTCCTGTCTAGCTGCCACTAGCCCACATCGCTCCACTAAAAATGGGGAAATAAAAGAATCAGTAAATCCTGAATCAAAAAGGATAGTGATGGTACTACCTCAAATCATACTTGCTACCTCGATCACTATGGATTGATGCTCGGCCTGGTGATTATCAACTGCTGCAAAGACTCTGTGGGACTTACCCAAGTCCCCAACCGTGGCCTCAGATGCTGTTGGATGTGAACTACCACCCTGGGGACAATCCCTAGCAAAGTGCCCTATGGCTCCACATGTGAAACAAGGCCCTCGAGACTGTATCTATATCCCATATGATCTGGTGTGCTGCGATCCCCCTGTCCTACTAGAAATGCTAAAACCACCTTGAGAGGTTTGCTGAGTCCTCGCTGGAGGTGTGAATGGTGCCTGTGACCTCTGATCTTGCCTAGGCCCATGTGTCTACCACTTTTTGGGCCTAAAGCCCTACTACCCCTGTGCCAGTCTAGTCCTCTAACTTTGATGAGTCTGCTGAGGCTGAGGTTGTGGGGCTCTGAAGGTCCCTGATGAGTGCCTCTGATTCCCCTTCCAAGTGGGTCTTTGATACCCTGTACCATGAGGTGCAAAATTTTAGTTTTGTGACCAATCTCCTATATCGTGTCCTCTCCCCTACACCTCCTCTGTAATCAAGGCCTTCTCTATGGCCTCTCGTAGATCCACTGGTGCTTCCATGCACACTGGTCAAAAAATAGAAGCATTCAACCCCTTAACAAAGCAGTTGACACGAAGCTTCTCATCCTTCATGTACTCTACATGATGCAGGAGCTCGAGGAATCTGCTCTCATACTGAGCAACAAATAGACCCCTCTGTTGTAGATCATGGAAATCATCTATACGACACTGCCTGTAATGATCTGAGAGGTAACGATCTCTGAATCTCTCCAAAAAAGATTCCTATGTGAGTGTGTCAATAACCAGGTTACTCTTGTAAACTTCCTGGTGCCGCCAAACCAATGCACCTCCTCTCAACATGAGGATGGCCAAGTGAGCTCGCACATTTCTCTCACATGATCATAAACCAAAGCATCTCTCTAAACTCAGTAACCATGCCTTAGCCTTAATCCTGTTTGTGGCTCCTGAAAAGGGTGGTGGTCTAAGGCGGAGCAAATCCTTAACCTGGTCCCCCACATCCCGGGGTGCTCCTCTACCTACCTAATGTGCAAATCCTGGGAGTGGTCCCGCCATGTGAACAGACTCCCCATCCTACTCTACTTGCCCCTCATCTCATCAAGGAGGAGCACTCCTACTACGCTCATGGGCTACTCCCCCTACCCCTGCTATTTGGTCTCCAAGTGACAACCTATCCATAAGAATCCCTACTCGATTCTGGAGAGCATTAAGTACCTCCTGATTTTGATTTGAGGGTGCAACAGGTGGAGGTTCCTGCTCTACATCAGTGTCCGCCCTAGCACCCTCTACTTCTCTCTTATCATGAGCTGGTGCCACATGGGTACGACCCTGACCTCTCCCACGTCGGCGAGCCTGCCGAGTGATGAGAGGCATCCTACATGTTAGAGAAAAGTTTAAAGGTTATTAAGGATAAACGTAATGGGTTTTAAGGTTCCAAGGTTGATTATTTTGGTCCAAGTCATGTAGAGAAAACTTACAAGCCGTTATGTGATAGTAGGTTAAACATTACAAGTTAATTTAAATTCAAGAGACATCCTCGTTATATCAAATTTAGATGAAAGTTCTCATGAGCTCTTTCCTATAAAATGTAACTTAGAAAAGGTGAATTATATTAAGAACATTAAGAACATCATATTCAAGGTAATTAATCTATATTAGACAATAATTAGTTGGTTGATGATAATGGAGGAATCTTTCCTTAATCATTTTGAAAATGAGAAAATAGGGTGGTTGACTAGAGAAAGCATGAGCTCAACTAGGAGTTGTAATATGTTATCTTGAAATCTAATTATGATATTAAGCCTTGTAACCATAGGTAAAAGTGAGTTATAGTTGGTAACATTGTTGTGATTAATGTTATAAGGTCAAAGTAATATTATAAGAATATAGGGGATTATTAAACATAGATTATCCAGATTTATTCAATAACTTAATTATATACAAACATGGCAATGTATGGAAGTATTTAAGAGATGAAAGAAATCTTAGCATTGACTATATTGGAAGTAAGTAATTAATTGGAACAATAATAGTGCTACTAAAGAGTGTCATATTGAGATAATTCTCATAACATCTCACCTAGTTATAACACCTAAAAATAATAATAAAACACAATTACGTGAATTAGAAATAGTCACTAGCATATTTTAAGCCATAGATAGATATATTTGATCCAGAGTTGGTTTCAAGGATAAGTTGTACTTGTGTGCAATCTAGAAAACTCATGAAATCTTTTTTTAGAATAGCATAAGCTCATTTAGTTTAAAGTCAATTTCTATTCAGAGTGAGAATGTAACCTTGTAAGGTATAAGGTCTTGTCCTAATTTTAAAGACGCACCCACAACTAGCTATGGTATTCAACATATTAATGCACTTATATCCTATGAAATTATAACATATCCATCTTTCCATAATGATTTCAAATGAATTCATACCAATAAATAAATAAAAAATCTTTCAATGTGTAATATTTTACTTAATCCTTAGTAGTAGAGATGTGTAGAAAATAAGGTCAACTATGGAATCACACACATCCTTGCATACAAATAAATATAGTTTTGTGAGTAAACATTATCACACCTTGATATAGTAATAAACTTGGAGGTTTTAACAATTGTAGAGAAAATAATGAACAACTAAGAGTATGGGATTACTAAAGTCCTACCAAACAATAAGTGTTTTACTATCCAATTCGAATTAAAATTTGTAGAACATGGAAATAAAGAATCAAGTTATATAAAAATGCTTAGAAGGAAATAACTTTCATATAATGATGAAATCTAGCTAAATGAAACGTCTAAGAAATTTCATGTTGGTAAGAAAAATATGGAAGGTACTTGAGTAGATGCACCATTGAATTAGTAAATGGGAAGTTAAACTTTTGTTCAAAACCATATGGGGTATAACAATGTCATAGGTGTAGGGTTGTAAAAAAAAATGTTAATATAAAAACTATGAGGCATTGACCTTATTCACTATTATTATTTTCCTGAAGGGATTACACTTCTCATCACAATCTAAGAATGAGGGTAGGAAGGATTCATTGTGAGATAAGGGAATAAAATTGAAAACATGTAGCATGAATACTCTGAATTAAGTGATATTATCGTGTTAGGTTTTTGTACAACATTGATCATGCGATATAGTAGGAACTTTGATAATAGGTTAACTTGCTAAAGAAATCGTACTTTGGTATAGCTCTGATATTTTGTGAAGCTAAATTTTAATTATAATGTATGTGTAAGGATTCATTTCTTTGATATGAGGATGAAAAATCATTCGATTTTAAAGGTCAATGAGTTGTAAAATCCCTATTTCATTTTGTGTATATATCAATTAAATTTTCCATGATAGCAATAGAGAGTGTTTTATGCCATAATGTAGAAAATGTAGAGTGAAAATGCATATACAAAACCCACTCGCATACTTGTTTGTGTTTTGACCTTGTAAAAAAAATAAAAAATAAAAAAAATAACCCATTTTGTGGCGTAATGTGGTATAATTGTGGAGGTATTGTATGTATGATGTGTAGTGACATGTGAATAAGCCAGTAAATGTGATGTGTCTCAAGTTGGTGACTTTTTCTACCAAACTTGGGCAAGAGTGAAATGGATGTCATTTGTGATCCAACAAGGAACACCCTTTGTAAGAACATTTTGTTTAAATCTGGTAGTTGATGTGTTTGTGTGAGTCTTGTACCATGGTGTGTAGGTGAAGTGGTTGTGTTTTACAATGAGTATTAATAGTCATGCCTTGTATTACATTATGTTGGTAGTAGCACAATAGTGTATGATACATGAGATGCACAACATGTAATTAGGGGTTGAGTGATAGAGGACACCCATTGGAGTCTTACGGACAAATTTTATGATGGTAGTAGCTCTATAGAAAATTTATTTCTGCTATATGAGATGCACACAATGTTGAGTGATAGAGGAGCTCTGTTGACTACAAGACTCCAAATGATGTTAGTCCCTATAGACTCCCCCACATGTAGAACTGCGCTTGTTGGTTCATAGTGCAAACCTACTCCTTAATGTGTTTACCCATGGGTCGAGGATGGTTCCCATTATGGAAGTGATACATGGATATTATGGCAGATATATTGGCTTTTCAGACACATGGCATTACAGGTTCATTATTGATCATGTCCTAAGTTGTGCGGGACCAATGTTGGTTATATTTTATGTGGCAAAGACCACCTTCATATGGCATGCTATTATATGATTATGTGGTTCGAGAACCACCATTCCCCTCCTCCCTCTTAGTGGCCTTAATAAGGCCACATAGTGCTCGTAATGTGCAATTGTTGATCAAATGTGGATTGTTGATCTAGTTTCTTTTGTTGAGAATTTTTTTATTATTATTATTTTTTGATATTGCCAACAATACAAAAAAAACTTATTGTTGTGCTACTTAGCCAAAAAAAAATTTGATGGTCCTATTTGCCTCAAGGACATGTCTTGACTTGCTTTCAATTAAGGTTTTACTAATGTGGCCACTCTTGAATTTTACTTTATTGAATTTTTCATTTTACAATTTTTATCTTGAATTTAACTTTTATTTGATGAGACCCTTTATTGTTGAAAATTGTTGGCAAAATATGTTGTGATGTGACTAGTGTAAACTATCATACCTGGGAGGGGTTCCTGGCAGGTCGTATGAGGGAGAAGATGCATTGGGGAATCTATTTTTTTATTGTGAGGATGGGGATTCTAATGGGACCGGTATGGGATGGTCGTAATCCATTCCCCCCTAGATCATGTGTGTGATTATTTTGTACCTACCTTTGGAGGCTAACCCCCTTACACAAACAAAGGTAAGGTACTAGGAAAGTTATGGGGGGATTCTTAGAGAAGGTCCCCATAACACCATACTTTCCTTTGCCATCAAGATTATGGATAACCGTCCTCATAAGCCCTTATATGATTCTTGTGTTGTGTTAGTGTGTTTTAAAACCCTTTTACAATCTTGTGTTAAATTATTGCTTAAACAATGTTAAGTTATCAAAAGGTGTAATGTGGAATTACTGCAATTATGACATAACAAAGTGATGCATTTTAATTATGAATTAATGAAAAAATGAAATTGGAAAGTTTGGAGTACCAACATCATGAGTGATGTTTAGGGTACAGTTGAGTATGTTTTGCATGAAAAAAATGAGACTTTATTTCAGATATTGATAGTTTGGATGATATTACTATGCATATCATTATATTTAAAATTGAACAATTATGTGAATGATACATACATTTTGAATATCAGAAATACAGTTTTCCATTGTATGTGGTTTTATCCATAAATTATTGCAGTTTCTAGACCAAGGAAACTATATTTTAACATGTATTATGGTTCAAGTTCTATACATCATAACATTAAGGAAAATAACTACATGTTCCTAACATATTTATGTAAGTACATTTGATTTCTATATAAGTTCCTTGTCAATAAGATTAAAGTTTAGAATTTTAAATGAAATCTAAGGATAAGAATTATATCCTTAATGTGAGTGACTTCCAGGAGAAATTCAAAGACAAGGGGAGGGGGATGTAAGACCCCACCTCATAAAGGACTTGTAAGACCATGCTTATTAGGAGATTATTTCAACCATAATATATTTTCATTAGATTATCAAAGCTCATTAATTAGTTAATTGTATGTGTGGGTCATGATAGTAATATTTTATTTGTCATTAGCAAACATAATGGGAGTTATGTATCTTTCTTGAA
>MU225484.1:144248-155385 GCA_018584345.1 Thuja plicata
TCAGTTTGTAGTGGATCTTCCCCCTTGGGGTGGAAGAGGTAGGGTTTTCCTTTCTTCTGGTGGCCAGGGGACGGCTGATAGTTTTCAAGGGCTCCCTCTGGTTTGGTGTTTTTGGTTAAAGCAGGCTACTTGCTTGGAGGTTGGGCTCTACCCTTTCATTGAGCATCTTGTTTCTTTCTCCGAGCATTGGGCTTCGTACACTCTGTCTTCTTCCTTATTCACGGTTCCTATGGAGGTGGATCAACTTTCTATTGAGGTGGAGAGTTTGTTCGTGATCCTGGAGGCAGCAGATTCTCCTATTGAGGTGGAGAGTGTTGGGGCTTTTTGCTTTGTTCCTATTGAGGTGGAACACTTTGCTTTAGAGGTGCATTGGGAGACTGCTACTTGTGTTGTGCTCGACTGTCAAGGCTATGGTGGGGCTCAAGGTGCTATCATTGTGCAGCCTAAGGTGCTATCAATGTGTTGTCATGTGTAGATTATGTGCTTTCATGGTCCTTCTTTAAAATTCGGGATGTCAAGAACTTATGGTACTACTGTGTTTTGTACTTGGCTACTTCTGGCCTTGAGTATTTCTTTCTCTACTCAACTTTTGGTTGACTGTGTGCTGACTATGGCTTTCTACTAGTTCCTTGACTTTCCTCCTTAACTGCACTTTGGCTGTAGTTGTTGATGCAGTTTCCTTTCTTCTTGTTAATGTGTTGTTAACATGTTCATTGCGACTCTGCTTTGTTGTACCATGGGCTAGCACCCTCTTGCTGCTTATTTAATCAAAAACAAAAACAAAAGCATTAAAAGAACAAGAAGAAAATTTTCTTTCACGAAAAAAAATAGCTCAACCCAAATTGCACAACATGAAGTATTTTGAATAAGAAAAAAATTTCAACAAGAACTAAGACAATCACAAGTGCAAGAAAACCACACATGGACATAGGTGTACCAACCTTAATCCAAGAAATGGATGATGTTTTTGAGATGATCCTTTTAGTTCTTAGCTCTCCTTCTCTTGTCTCCTCCCAACTAGCCAAATTTTAACAAAATAAAACTACAAGTCTCCCAAAAATGGAGAGTGGGCAATCAACCCCAACTCTCCTCTCCCTTTCCCTTAAAAGGCTCTCTCTCCCACTCCACCTCTTTCCCCCTCAATAAAAATAGAGGCATGTGCCCTTCCTTCTAACATATGTCAACTTCATGCATGGAGGGAACTCCACTATCTTAGAGAAGGTGAGGGTCCTTTTCCCCTTCCCCCAATTTTTGCCACTATCCTAGAAAGGAAATTAAGAAGGCCTAGAAAAGAGGTTTTAGCACTCAAAACAATGAAAAACAACCCCTAACCCATATACTTCATAAAAACTAGATAATCTTAACTCTAACTACCTCAAAGGACTAAATTAAACCCTCCAAAAAACTCCTCAAAGTTTGCTTTCAAATTTTCAAGAATAGCACTCATGACTTGGGTTACCAAAGCAAACTTACCTCACATGGTAACATTTCAAACTAGCCTAGGGTAAAACTCAACTTAAAATTTCACATAGGCATGCCATGTCACAACACGTGTCAATTGACACTACAAAAACACCTCACATTTACAACATGGATTGCCTATAAAAGAATTAGTAAAATAGAAAGGGAATTAATTTACAATCATGCAATAACACATTTACAAAATTTATAACATTTACAATTAGGTTATTACCCTTTTAGGGATAACCTTGGTTTCACAAGGATATTCACAATTTAGCCCAATCTTGTTTCCCTAATTGAAACCATGGTTATTCCTCCTGCACACTTGAACAAGGCATTAGTAGTCTAAGAATGAAAAACACATATTCATGTTATTTCACATTATAATATATTCCTTCAACCAAAATTTATACATCACTATTCAAAACTAGATCAAACATGAATATCTAACTGATAATTCTCATTACCATGGAAATTTCTTATCTAACCTACCAATATGAAGCATTTGCTGAATTTAAACCAAATTTCACATTTTCATGTCATATGATCATATTGCGATATCGAATAAAAATAGAAACCGTTAAATCATGTCAACAAGGACTGAGAATCATATATGTAAATACATCTAAGCATCATAAAAATAGAGTCATCATATGATATCTATACTATAGAAGGTCCAAAATGAAATGTATCATCTAGACAAATATGATATAAAAAAAGTAGCTCTGAAATGGATGGTCAGGGTAGGACCTCACATCCTCCCCCTCTAGGCATGAACTTCCTCCTGGAGTTCATAAAAAAGGTGGGGATAATCATGTCTCATGCATGTTGTATCCTCCCATGAGGCTATGACCTCATCATAGTAATCCTACTAAACCCTAACATGGTCCAGCTCTCACCCTCGTAGGGCCAACGTCCATCGAGCTAAAATGCGAATGGGCTCCAGAGCGAATTGCCCATCTGAATCCACCTGTAAAGCATCCCAATCAATAATGTGAGACTCATCATAGATATATTTCCTTAATACATATACATGGAATACATTGTGGATATGCAATAGGCTAGGTGTCAGCGCTAGACGATAGGCAACTGGTCCTATCCTCTCCAAAATCTCAAAGAGTCCTACAAAACGAGGTGCAAGCTTAGAGCCCTTTACGAAATGGATCAGACTCTTATGCGAACACACTCTCAGAAATACCCTATCTCCAACCATGTAGTCTCTATTGGACCTCCACATCTAAATACATCTTCTGTCGATCATGTGCCTCTCTGAGACTCTCCTTGATCAAAACAAATTGCTGCTCCATGTCCTTGACCAACTCTGGCCCAATTGAAACCCTATTTTCAATCTTGTCCCAACTCAAAGGTTTTTGACATGGCCTCCCATATAAGGCCTGGTATGGAGGCATACCCAAGGATGTGTGATGCCCATTATTGTAGGAAAAATCTCCTAAGTGAAGGTACTCCTCCCATCTGGTCTAGTGATCCATAACATACATCTGTAACATCTCCTCCAATACCTGATTAACTCTCTCAGTCTACCCATCTGTCTCAGGGTGATAGGTTGTACTAAAATTGAGCCTGTGCCCAATGCTATCTGTAATTCTCTCCAAAATGAAGAGGTAAAGAGAGAATCACGGTTTGATATGATCTTACAAGGAATGCCAAGGAGTCTGACAATGTCTCGCAAGAATACTTAAGCTATTGTAGGTGCCGTGAAAGTGGTGCGCACGGGTGAGAAGTGGGAAAATTTGGTCAACCTGTCTACTATCACCATGATGGCATTATGATGGCGAGAAGACATAGGTAACCCAACAATAAAGTCCATGGATATGGTGTCCCACTTCCACACCGGTATCTCATGTGGCTAAAGAAGTCCTCCTGGATGACTGTGCTCTGCCTTAACTCTCTAACACTCTAGACATCTGGCTACAATACTAGCAATGTGTAACCTCATACCCAACCAGTGATAGAGATACCTCAGATCTGCATGTAACTTCTTGACCCTGGGGTGTGCTGCATACGGTGCTATATGAGCCTCAAGTATAATGAATTCATGCAACCCACCAGGCGTAGGGATGTATATGCGGCCCCTGTGACAAAGAAGTCTATCAAATTATAGGGAGAATCCATCAAATCTCCCCTTCAGGGGTCCCTGATCTCGATCCAACCAAACATACTCTGAATAGAACTTATCCTCAATAAGATGTTGAAGTATGCAATCCCTCAAATCTGTACAAGTAGTAAAAAAGGAGAGTGTATGTCGCCTCCTACTCAATGCATTTTCTACAATGTTCTCCTTCCCTTTGATGTACTGGACATCAAAATCATACTAACAAAGGAACTCCATCCACCTCCTCTATTGGGCATTAAGGTTAGGCTAGGTGAATATGTACTGGAGGCTCTTGTGATCTGAATGGAGCTCATAATGGTGCCCCAAAATAAAGTGATGCCACCTCACTAATGCATGAACCACAATAGCTAACTCAAGGTCATGTGTAGGATAATTAAGCTCATGAGTCTTGAGTTTTATAGACTCGTAGGAAATGGCTCATCCATCCTGCATAAGGACTACTCCAAGTCCATCTAAGGATGCATCTATGCAAACCATAAATTTTGTTGAAGGATCTAGTACTGTTAGGATAGGTGCACTAGTAAGGGCTCTCTTGAGATCCTGAAAATACCTCTCACACTTCTCTATCTACTCAAAACCTTTTTCCCTTTCTCTAAAGGGATGTGATAGGGTGTGCCACTCTAGAGAAGCCCTTAACAAAAATTCTATAGTAACCTGCTAACCCCATGAAGCTTCTAACCTCCGACACCATGGTAGGTGTCGGCCAATCCATGATAGCTCTAATCTTTGATGGATCGACTGTGATACCATCACCTGATATAAAGTGGCCAAGGTAGTGGACCTCTAACCTAAAGAAGGCACACTTCGACAAATTGCCATACAACTGATTATCTCTTAGGCACTGCAAAACCTATCTCAGGTGTTCCTTATGTTCCTCCTCATTACGAGAGTATATCAAGATGTCATCTAGGAACAAAAAAACAAATTTGACCAGGAATGTATGAAATACTCCATTCATAAGGATCATTAATACTACTGGAGCATTCGTCAGGCCAAAAGGAACCACGATAAACTCACAGTGTCCATATCTCATGTGGAAAGTTGTCTTGTGGATATCACTCTCCACAATCCTCAACTGATGGTATCCAGATTTTAGATCAATCTTTGATAATACACGGGCACCCTGAAGCTGATCAAATAAATCATTGATCCTAGGGAGTGGATACCGATTCTTGATAATTAATTTATTTATCTAACGGTAATCCATGCATAGCCTAAGTGATCCATCCTTCTTCTTAACGAAGATAACGGGTGCTCCCCATGGTGAAACACTAGGGTGAATGTCCCCTTTGTCCAAGAGCTCCTCCAACTATACCTTGAACTCATCGAACTCATGAGTATTCATCCTCTATGGGGCTCTAGATATGGGCATAGCCCCTGGCACAAGGTCTATATGGAAGTCAAATGCCCTAGGTGGAGGTATACTGGGTAGCTTTGAGGGAAAGACATCCATAAATTCCTGTAATATAAGGAAGTCATCAAGGGAGGTTCCCTTCTCCTCCTCCTCTTTGTCACTGATGGTAATATAAAATAACTGACATCCCTTGCACATGTAGCACTTAAGCTACATGGCATAGATCACACAAAGATATATGGGTCTCTGGACCCCTAAAATAACCATGGGTGAACCTAAACCATATACACATTCAACCCTCTTCTCTCTATAGTCCATCTTGGCGCTGTGGGCGCAAAGCCATTCCATGCTAAGGACTACATCATAAGAAGCTAGAGGGGTGATATGTAAATCAATCCTAGAGGTCATGTCTCCTATCTACAACTGACAGTCTCTGACTATGGAATCAACTGATACCCTAGCACCAGATGCTAACTCCACTTCCCATTTTACTTCATGTCTAGCTGCAACTAGCCCACATCACTCCACTACAAATGGGGAAATAAAAGAAGCAGTAGCTCTAGAATCAAAAAGGATAGTGATAGTACTACCTCGAATCATACCTACTGCCTCGATCATTGTGGCCTGATGCTCAGCTTGGCAGTTATCAATCAATGCAAAGTCTCTGTAGGACTTACCCAAGTCTCCAACCATGGCCTCAGATGTTGGTGGATGTGAACTACCACCATGGGGAAAATCCCTAGAAAATTTCCCTATGGCTCCACATGTGAAACAAGGCCCTGG
Source organism: Thuja plicata (assembly GCA_018584345.1). NCBI lineage: Eukaryota > Viridiplantae > Streptophyta > Pinopsida > Cupressales > Cupressaceae > Thuja > Thuja plicata. The sequence goes on from MU225484.1 coordinate 149,981, forward strand.
AAAATGTATCTGAATGGCCTGTGATCTGGTGTGTTGTGATCCCCCTATCCTACTAGAACTACTAAAACCACCTTGGGAGGTCTGTTGAGTCCTCGTTGGAGGTGTGAATGGTTCCTATGACCTCTGATCTCATCTAGGCCCCTGTTCCTGCCACTTCTTAGGATTAAAGCCCTGCTATCCCTGTGTCGGTCTAGTCCTCTGACTCTGTTGAGTCTGCTGTGGCTAAGGTTGTGGGGCTTTGAAGGTTCCCAAGGAGTGCCTCTAATTCCCTTTCCACTGGGGTCTATGATAACCTATACTCTGAGGTGCAGGATTTTGGTTTTGTAACCGATCCCAAGTATCGTGTCTTCTGCCCTACACCTCCTCTATAATCAAGGCCTTCTCTACGGCCTCTTGAAGATCCACTGGTGCTTCCATGCGCACTGTTCCAGACTTAACAAGTGGTTAACACAAATCTTCTAATCCTTCATGTACTCTACATGAGGTAAGAGCTCAAGAAATATTTTCTCATACTGAGCAACAGATAAACCCCTCTACTACAGATCATGGAACTTGTTTATATGATGTTGCCTGTAATGCTCTGAGAGGTAACAATCTCTTAATCTCTCCAAAAAGGACTCCCAGGTGAGGATGTCAATAAACAAGTTACTCTTGTACACTTCCTGGTGCCACTAAACCGATGTGCCTCCTCTCAACAAGAGGATGGCCAATCAAGCTTGCACATTTCTCTCACATGCACGCAACCCAAAGCATCTCTCTAAACTCAGCAACCATGCCTCAGCCTCAATATTATCTATGGCTCCTGAAAAGGGTGGTGGTTTGAGGTGGAGAAAATCCTTAACCTGGTCCCCCACATCCTGCGATGCTCCTCTAACTGTTTGAGGTACCAACCCTGGGAGTGGTCCTGCCATGTGAACAGACTCCCCATCCTATTATGCCTGCTCCTTTGATCCGGTGGATATTTTCAGTGAAAATTGAAATGTCTCATTTCTCTCTAGAATCTGCACCATCAGAAAGATCTCAGCGTCCTGAATCCAACACAACTTGAACGGACAAAAATGGAATCTGTATGCTCAAGTTATGGTCAGTCAAAGTTTGGTCAAACCTGGTACAGAGGCCGCTAAAAAAGGTGAAAATTTGAACTTTCCAAAATTGGTCAAAGTCAGCATCATTGCGAAGGTCTTCTCAAGATGATTCCGACGATATGCTATTTGTCAAAATCGGAGCTCGGATGCAAAAGATATGCAAGGTCAAAGTTTGGTTGACCAAGTTGACTCATGTTGACGTCATCATGATTTCATCATACTGATGTAGCAAAAGAATGATGTGGCATCTTCAACCAATTAGAGCTTGACACATAGCAGGTGTGATGACATGGCATAGTGGCCCTTTTGTTCAATCAATAATGGACACATAAATCAAATTAAAAAAAATGTCACAGGGCATCTCGCATGAAGGTTATGGAATGCGGTTGTTGTATAACAAAATATGGCATGGATGGGATTAGATCCATTAACCTCCCTTCCACAAAACCCCACTAGACCACAAATGCATATATTTAGTGAAGAATATTTATTTAAACAATAGAAAATTTGGTATTGCAATGAAAGGAAGGTCAGTGGGGGTGGAACCCCCGACCACCGGCCTCCCAAAATATTGACCGGCCATTGCGCTTTATTTAACCTTTTTAAAGCCCACAAACCTTATTCTAAATAAGGTTATTAGTTAAACCTAACTCCTAAAATGACATGAAAGCCAAAAGCCATAAATTTATTAATAGGTTATTACGAAGATTGTATTAGTTGAAGGAGTTATCTTTGTGATTATTTGTTTTAGCCTTATTTTGGCTAACTTCATGTATAAAAAGAGGGGGTAGGAGGCTTTTAAAATTATGCAGGTGGTGAAATTTTGAATCAAAGGAATAGGGAGATTTTTCTAGGAGATTTTTGGAGCCATTTCCGTACTTCGGAGAATTGTTATGCTGCCGAAGTGCTTGAAGGAATGGTCTTGGTGCATTGTATTTGATTTTTTGGAGATCAAACGGATCGGTCGTACTCTATTGGAGTTGACCCGGAGACATAGTCACGTTTGTGGTGAACTCCATAATCAAACTCTATTTGCACCTTCTTATCTTCTTCTCTCTCAATTATGTTTCTCACCTTAAGTTTTGATGCATAATTAAATTTATGATAAATGAATTACTTGTCTTCCGCTAAGTTGTTTTTTTTTATTTAAGCATTCAATTCTGCAAATAGTCTAGATCCATTTACAGATCATCCTTGACTCGTCAAGGAGGAGGACTCCTACTTCACTCATGAGATACTCCCCCTAGTCCCGCTATCTGATCTCCAAGTGACAACCTATCCATAAGAATCCCTGCTAGATTTTGGAGAGCATTAAGTACCTCCTGATTAGGATTCAGGGGTGGAATGGGTGGAGGTTCCTGCTCCACTTTTGTATCTTCCCTAGCAACCTCTGCTTCTTTCTTATCATGAGCTAGTGCCACACGGGTACGACCCTGACCTCTCCCATGTCCCATTGTGTTTAAACCTTAATAACCTTTAAACTTTTCTTTAAACATGTAGGATGCCTCCTGTCACTCGGCATGCTCGCCGACATGGGAGAGGTCGGGGTCATACTCATGCGGCACTAGTTCATGATAAGCAATAAATAGAGGGTGCTAGGGGCATACGCTAATGTGGAGCAGGAACCTCCACCTATTCCACCCCTAAATCCAAATCAGGAGGTACATAATGCTCTCCAGAATCTAGCAGGGATTCTTATGGATAGGTTGTCACTTGGAGATTAGATAGTAGGACTAGGGGGAGCATCCTATGAGCATAGTAGGATCCCTCCTCCTCGACGAGATGAGGAGCAGACAGAGAAGGATGGGGAGTCTTTTCACATGGTGGGACCACTCCCAGGGGTTGTACATCAGGCAGGTAGAGGAGCAGCGCAGGATGTGGGGGACTAGGTTAAGGATTTTCTTTGCCTCAGACCACCACCCTTTTTAGGTGCCACAGACAGGATTGAGGCCGATGCATGGTTACTGAGTTTAGAGAGATGCTTTGGTTTACGTGCATATGAGAGAAATGTACAAGCTCAATTGGCCATCCTCTTGTTGAGAGGAGGCACATCAGTTTGATGGCGCCAAGAAGTGTACAAGAGTAACCTGGTTACTGACACACTCACTTAGGAATCCTTTTTGGAGAGATTCAGAGACCGTTACCTCTCAGAGCATTACACGTAGTCTCGTATAGATGAATTCCATGATCTACAATAGAGGGTTCTATCTGTTGCCCAGTATGAGAGAAGATTTATCGAGCTCCTACCTCATGTAGAGTACATGAAGGATGAGAAGCTCTGTGTCAACCGCTTTCTTAAGGGGTTGAATGCATCTATTTCTAGATCAGTACGCATGGCTACACTAGTGGATCTATGAGAGGCTGTAGAAAAGGCCTTGATTGCAAAGGAGGTGCAGGGCAGAGGACACGATACTCAGGATCGGTCATAGAACCCAAATTCTGCACATTAGAGTAGAGGATACCATAGACCCCCTTGGAAGGGGAATCGGAGGCACTCATTGGGGACCTTTAGAGCCCCATAGCCTTAGCCACAATAAACTCACCTAAGTTAGAGGACTAGACCGACACGAGGATAGCATGGCTTTAAGCCCAAGCAGTGGCAGGCATAGGGGACTAGGTGAGATCAGAGGCCATAGGAACCATTCACACCTCCAGCGAGGACTCAACATACCTCTCGAGGTGGTTTCAGGGGTTCTAGTAGGACAGGAGGATCATAACACACCAGATCATATGAGATATAGATACAGTCCCGAGGGCCTTGTTTCACATGTGGGTCCATAGGGAAATTTGCTAGGGATTGTCCCCAAGGTGGTAGTTCACATCCAGTAGCATCTAAGGCCATGGTTGGGGAATTGGGTAAGTCCCACAAAGTCTTTGAAGCAGTTGATAATTGCCAGGCCAAGCATTAGGCCATAGTGATCGAGGTAGCAAGTATGATTCAAGGTAGTACCATTACTATCCTTTTTTATTCAGGAGCTACTGATTCTTTTATTTTCTCATTTGTAGCGAAGCAATGTGGGCTAGTGGCAGCTAGACAAGAGGTAAAATGGGAAGTGGAGTTAGCATCTCATGCTAGGGTATCAGTTGATTCCATAGTCAGAGATTGTCAGTTGCAGATAGGAGACATGACCTCCATGATTGATTTATGTATCACCCCTCTCGGCTCTTATGATGTAGTCCTTGGCATGGATTGGCTTTGCGCCCATAGCACCAAGGTGGACTATAGACAGAAGAGCGTCAAATGTGTAGATGGCTTAGGTTCACCCATGGTTATTTCAGGGGTCAAGAGACCCATATCTCTTTGGGTGATCTCCGCCATGCAACTTAAGTGCTGCATGCGTAAGGGATGTCAGTTATTTTTTATTACTATCAGTGACAAAGAGGAGGAGGAGGAGGAAAAGGGAACCTCCCTTGATGACTTCCCTATATTGCAGAAATTTGCGGATGTCTTTTCCTTAGAGCTACCTGGTATGCCTCCACCTAGGGTAGTTGACTTCCAAATTGACCTCGTGCCAGGAGTTGTGCCCATATCTAGAGCCCCATACAGGATGACTACTCATGAGCTCAATAAAGTTAATAAACCCCTAGCTTTATGCCTTTTGCATGCCCAAAATTTGCATGGAAAAATGCAACTAATTTTTTTTTTTTTGAAAAGGTTTACAAACAAGGTAATGAAGTGACTGTTCTCTCAACTTACTAAGTGCCCTAAGGAGAAATAAGTTAGACATAAAGGGTTTAGTCTAAAGAGTTAGGTTAAGAGGGATAATTGGTCCAATGCCAACATTAGGATTGAGGGAAATCATGACATGAGTCAACGTCCCTCAACCCATGAGTTTACAAGGTTCTAGTTTAAATGAATGCAGTTCAGATTTTTTCCAGACTTCTAATTTAACTTGGTTATCAACTTCCTCGATACTATATTTCAAAGATGAAACTATGAAAGTTATTCAATACTTATTTATTTATGCCTAGTTCATAAATTTAGGCGTATATAATAAATATGGTTGGTATTTAAAACTATTCTTACGTTGATCCTTACACAGGCCACATGTAAGGGACTTACAAAAATAACATTATTTAAATTCATGATTAAGAAATTATAATAATTTCTACATGCTAGTATTAAAATCCACTATGTTAAGTTAATCTATACTATATTAAATTTACCATTCTAAGCTTTAATTAACCCTCTAATAACCAACATTAATTATATAAGGATGTTTTGATAAAGTTAAACAAATAAGTTTATGAATACATTATTAAGTCTCCACATAACTTAATACCAAATTAAGAAAGGTCAACTTTTAAAATAATCTCTAA
>MU225484.1:168709-206786 GCA_018584345.1 Thuja plicata
TATTGTTGATAATATAGAAATCATTCTTTTCAACATGATGTCTCCTCTGGATTTTTGGCCACCTTAGATCCTTCTCTCTTCTGTCTTCTTCTTCTGTGTAATAGTCTTTGCATGCAGGTGATCTTGGGTTGATTGATGTTCATCAATCTCAACAAAATGTTCATAAAATATGCAATAATCATGATAATGTCATCAAACCAATTGCATGCCCTCTGTATGGATGTTACAAAACCAAATTCAAAAGAAGCACATCAATATCTATCTTAGAAAAAATTTTATGTTGTACAAAGTCATTGTACCTTTTTGAAAAATACGTTTTCAGCAACATAGTAGTTTTAGTGGGAGAAAAAAAAAACCATTAAAATCAATTCAAAAAAAGATTAAAAAAATATATTTAGAATCTAGATAGAAAATCCTAAAAGACTCTAGTTTACTTTGTCTTCCGATTTCAAACAGTTTAACAACAATATGCATCCGAATGTGAAAGTTTTTCTCAAAATGTAGAGTTCAATGTCCGTTTAGGCAAAAAAGTGTAACCCACTATTGTGGGATCACCCTCCTCTTAGATGACTGTGCTCTTCCTTAACTCTCTGACACTCTAAACATATTTCTATAATACTAGCAATGTGCAACCTCATACCCGGCCAGTGATAGAGTTGTCTCAGATCTGCATGCAACTTCTTAACCCCAGGGTGTGCTGCATATGGTGCTCTATGAGCCTCATGTATAATGAAGTCACGCAATCCACTGGGTGTAGGGACGTATATGCGGCCCCTATGATGAAGAAGTCCATCAGATTCTAGGGAGAACCCATCAAATCTCCCCTTAAGGGGTCTCTGATCTCGATCCAACTGAACATACTCTAAATAGAACTCATCCTCAAGAAAATGCTGAAGTATGCAATCCATCAAATTTGTACCAGTAGTCAAAGAGGAAAGTGTATGTTTCCTCCTACTCAAAGCATCTGCTACCATGTTCTCCTTACCTTTGATGTAGTGGAAATCAAAATCATACTCACAAAGGAACTCCATCCACCTCCTCTATCGGGCATTAAGGTTAGGCTGGGTGAAAATGTACTGGAGGCTCTGGTGATTTGAATGAAGCTCAAAATGGTGCCCCAAAAGAAAGTGATGCCACCTCACTAAAGCATGAACCATTGTGGCTAGCTCAAGGTCATGTGTAGGATAATTAAGCTCATGGGTCTTGAGCTTCCTAGACTCAAAGGCAATGGCTCGTCCATCCCGCATAAGAACTACTATAAGTCCATCTAAGGATGCATCTATGAAAACCATGAAGTCGGTTGAAGGATCTGACACTGCTAGGATAGGTGCGCTAGTAAGGGATCTCTTGAGCTCTTGAAATGCCCTCTCACACTTCTCCGTCCAGTCAAACCTCTTTCCCTTTCTCTGAAGGGATGTGATGGGGTGTTCCACTCTAGACAATCCCACTACAAAATGCCGGTTGTAACTTGCTAACCCCATGAAGCTCCTAACCTCTGACACAGTGGTAGGTGTCATCCAATCCTTGATAGCTTTAATCATTGATGGATCAAATGTGATACCATCACCTGATATAACATAACCAAAGTAGTGGACCTCTGACCTAAAGAATGCACACTTCGACAAACTACCATTTAACTGATTATCTCTTAGGCATTGCAAAACTTGTCTCAGGTGCTCCTTATGCTCCTCCTCATTACGAGAGTATATCAAGATGTCATCTAGGAAAACAATAACAAATCTGAACAAGAATGTACGGAATACTCCATTCATAAGCTCATAAATACTGCTGGAGCATTCATGAGGCCAAAAGGAACCATGGTAAACTCATAGTGTTTGTATCTCATGTAGAAAGCTGTCTTGTGGATATCACTCTCCATAATCCTAAACTAATGGTCAGGGTCCCATTACGTTTATCCTTAATAAAATTTAAACTTTTCTCTAACATGTAGGATTCCTCCGGTCACTCGGCAGGCTCGCTGACATGGGAGAGGTCAGGGTCCTACCCATGTGGAACCAGCTCATGATAAGTGAGAAGTAGAGGGTGCTAGGGCAGACACTGATGTAGAGCAAGAACCTCCACCTATTTCACCCCTGAATCCGAATCAGGAGGTACTTAATGCTCTCTAGAATCTAGCAAGAATTCTTATGGATAGGTTGTCGCTTGGAGACTAGATAGCAGGGTTAGGGGGAGCAACCTATGAGCGTAGTAGGAGCCCTCATCCTCAAAGAGACAAGGAGCAGGTAGAGAAAGATGGGGATTCCATTCACATGGCGGAGCCACTCCCAGGGTTTGCATATCAGGCAGGTAGAGGAGCACCCCAGGATGTGGGGAACTAGGTTAAGGATTTGCTCCACCTCAGACCACCACCCTTTTAAGGAGCCAGAGATGGGATTGAGGCTGAGGCATGGTAACTAATTTTAGATAGATGCTTTGGTTTGTGAGCATGTGGGAGAAATGTGTGAACTCGCTCAACCATCCTCTTGTTGAGAGGAGGCGCATTGGTTTGGTGGCGCCAAGAAGTATTCAAGAGTAACCTAGATGTTGACACACTCACCTGGGAATCTTTTCTAGAGAGATTCAGAGATTTTTACCTCTCAGAGCATTACAGGTAGCGTCGTATAGATGAGTTCCATCATCTACAATAGAGGGGTCTATCTGTTGCTCAGTATGAGAGCAAATTTCTTGAGCTCCTACCTCATGTAGAGTACATGAAGGATGAGAAGCTTTGTGTCAACCGCTTTGTTAAGGGGTTGAATGCTTCTATTTCTAGACCAGTGTGCATGGTAGCACTAGTGGATCTATAAGAGGTTGTAGAGAAGGCCTTGATTGTAGAGGAGGTGCAGAGGACAAGACACGATAGACGGGATCGGTCATAGAACCAAAATTTTGCACCTCAGGGTACAGGATATTAGAGACCCAATTGGAAGGAAAATCAGAGGCACCATCAGGGACCTTTAGAGCCCCACATTCTTAGCCTCAACAGAATCAGTAGAGTCAGAGGACTAGACTAACACAGGAGAAGTGGGGCTTTAGGCCCAAGCAGTGGCAGACACAGAGGCCTAGGCAAGATCAGAGGTCACAGGAACCATTAACACCTCTAGCGAGGACTCAGTAGACCTCTTGAGGTGGTTTCAGTGGTTATAGTAGGACAGTCGGATCATAGCACACCAGATCATAGGGGATACAGATACAGTCTCGAGGGTCTTGTTTCACATGTGGGGCCATAGGGCACTTTGCTAGGGATTGTCCCCAGGGTTGTAGTTCATGTCCAACAGTATCTGAGGCCACAGTTGGGGACTTGGGTAAGTCCCACAGAATCTTTGAAGCAGTTGATAACCGTCAGGCCGAGGATCAGGCCATAGTGGTCGAGGCAACAGGTATGATTCAAGGTAGTACCATCACTATCCTTTTTGATTCAGGAGCTATTGATTCTTTTATTTCCCCATTTTTAGTGGAGCAATGTGTGCTAGTGGCAACTAGACAGGAGGTAAAATAGGAAGTGGAGTTAGCATTTGGTGTTATGGTATCAGTTGATTCCATAGTCAAAGATTGTCAGTTGAAGATAGGAGACATGGCCTCCATGATTTTTTTACGTATCACCCCTCTCGGTTCTTATGATGTAGTCCTTGGCATGGATTGGCTTTGCACCCACAGCGCCAAGGTGGACTATAGACAGAAGAGGGGTGAATGTGTAGATGGCTTAGGTTCACCCATGGTTATTTCAGGGGTCCAGAGACCCATATCTCTTTGGGTGATCTTCGCCATGCAACTTAAGCGTTGCATGCGCAAGGGATGTCAGTTATTTTCTATTACTATTAGTGAAAAAGAGGAGGAGGAGGAAAAGGAAACCTCCCTTGATGACTTCCCTATACTGCAGGAATTTGCGGATGTCTTTTCCTCAGAGCTACCTGGTATGCCTCCACCTAGGGTACAGTTGACTTCCAAATTGACCTCATGCTAGGAGTTGTGCCCATATCTAGAGCCCCATATAGGATGACTACTCACGAGCTCGATGAGCTCAAGGTCCAGTTGGAGGAGCTCTTTGAGAAAGGGCACATTTGCCCTAGTGTTTCACCATGGGGAGCACCCGTCATCTTCATTAAGAAGAAGGATGGATCAGTTAGGTTGTGCATGGATTACCGTCAGATAAATAAAGTTACCATCAAGAATTGGTATCCACTCCCTAGGATCAATCAGTCACATCCATTAGAAATTTGAGAACAAATAAACTGGTCACCATGGTTGGTTGATCCCTTGGGTGCATCCCATAAACAACTTCAAATGGGCTTTTTCCTGTTGTTTTATTAACACTGTCATTGTGTGCATATTCTTCTTAGGGAATAAACACATCCCATGTCTGTCCATACTCCTTAGTTAGGAATCTTAACAAGTAACCAAGAAATCTATTAACCACCTTAGTTTGACCATCAATCTGGGGATGGTAAGCTAATCCAAATGATAGGTTAGTACCCAATCTTCTCCATAGTGTTTTCCAAAAATGGCTCATGAACTTCACATCCCTATCAGATACAATGCTTAGGGGTAGTCCATGGATTCTTGCAATCTCCTTAAAAAAACAAATGTGCAATGTTACTAGCATCATGAGTAGTCCTACAAGGGATAAAATGACCCATTTTGCTAAATGTGTCTACCACAACATAGATAATATCATGTCCATGCTTTTTCTTAGGTAACCTTACAATGAAATTCATGCTAACACACTCCAATGTTCTATTAGGGACTGGAAAAGTTTTATACAAACCTACATTGCTAGCTCCTCCTTTTTCTTTCATGCACACTACACACTATTCAACATACTTTGTGACATCTCTTATCAACTTTGGCCAATTGTAGAACCTTTGTACTAAATCTATAGTTTTGTTCACACCTAAATGGCCACTCAATCTCCCATTATGCTTCTCCTAAATGAGATTCTCTCTCAATGAGCCTTTAGGAACACACAATTGGTTCCCCTTAAACAACAATCCACTCTGCATGGTAAAATCAGAAAATTGACTATGGAAGTGATTCTAAAAATCAAAACATACCTTATAGGCTTCACCAAAGTCTTCATCTTCTCTATAGAGGTCTTTGAAACTCTCTATCCCAATGTTCTTCAAATGAAATTCTTGAATGGTTAACAACCTCCTACACAGGACATCTGCAACCTTGTTCAACTGTCCTTTCTTATGCTTTATTGTGAATGTGAATGCTTGGAGGTATTCCATCCACTTTAGGTGTCTATTACTGAGATTTTCTTGTGTATTTATATAGCTAAGGGCCTGATTGTCAGTAAACACCCCAAATTCTTTTGGTAGAAAATAATGTCTCCACTTCCTAAGAGACTGAACTAAAGCATACAATTCCAAATCATAAGAAGGATATTTCTTCTTGGCTTCATTTAACTTCTCACTGAACAAGGTTACTGGCCTACCTTCTTGACTTAACACACCCCCTACAACCATCCCACTTGCATCACACTCCAAAGTAAATAGTTGATCAAAACTAGGCAATCTTAGGATAGGTTCTATTGCTACTTGCTTCTTCAACTCTTCAAATGCTCTCTACTTCAGAAGTCCATCTGAACTTAATATTTAGACCACCCTTGATGTTGTCTAGCATTGGTGCACAAATACCACTGAAATCTCTTATAAACTTTATGTAAAACTGAGCTAACTCATGAAATATTCGTACCTTTGTCCTTGTGGTTGGTGTGGGCCAATTTAGAATAGCTTCTACCTTTCTTGGGTCCATCTTCGATCACCCTTGGGATACAAAAAACCCCAAATACACTATTTCTTGTTTGGAGAACTCACACTTCTCTAGATTTATAGATAACTTCTCTTCTTGCAACCTTTTGAGAACCATCTCCACATGCTTCATATGTTCCTCTACTTTCTTACTGAAGATAAGTATATCATCTAGATATACTACAATAAATATCCCTGTGAATTCCTTAAGCACTTCATTCATGAGCCACATGACTGTGCTAGGGGCATTTGAGAGGCCACATGGCATAACTCTCCACTCATACAACCCATCATTTGTCTTAAAATATATCTTCCATCCATCCCCTTCTTTAATCCTAATCTGATGGTACCCACGTTTTAGGTCCAATTTAGTGAAAAACTTCCCCCCCCCCCAAGATAGTCCATCAAATCCTCTATTCTAGGAATTGGAAATCTATATCTAATTTTGATTCTATTAATAGCCCTAGAATCAGTACAAAGCCTCCACTTACCACCTTTCTTGGATGCAAACACCATAGGTACATCACAAGGATTGATGCACTTCTTAATTAGCCCTTGGTTTAATAGCTCCTGCACTTGTCTAGCCACTTTTTGGTTATAATCTGGAGTAATCTTATAAGCTGCCTTATTTGGCAATGATGCACTAGGTACAAAGTTCAATTTGATGACTTATCACTCTTCTAGGAGGTAAATTTGTAGGAGTACCATCACTGACTATGTCTTTATACTTCTCAAGTAACTCTTGGAATTCTGGTGACAAAGGCTCTTGTTTAGACTTCTCTTCCTCCTTAGGCTTGAGCAAGATGACATGCCCTTCACTTCATTCCTCCTTACGGGTATTAATAAACTCCTTTCTGCTACTCAACCAGATACTCGGGGTCTTGGGTTGTCGCTCATCTTCATCCAATAAGGATTGAATATTGAAATTTTTTCTATCTTTCTTGAAGGATATGGAATTCTCCTTTCCATCATACACTACACCCCTATCCTATTACCAAGGCCTTCCCAACAGAAGATGGCATGCATCCATAGGAAACACATCACATATAAACTTATCCTTATACCCTGCAATAGAGAACTCCACCTAAGTTTGCTCATTCACTAACACACTCTGCCCTTTGTTCAACCATGTCACCTTGTATGGGTTGACATGAGGTATCTTTACCAATTTTAGTTTACTTACTGCTTCCTCTAATATAATATTTTCTGTGGAGCCTAAATCCACAATCACTTTGCAAACTTTACCAAGGATTTTACATCTCACTCTAAACAATGCTCTCCTATGCTTGGGCTCATCCTTAACTAGTTGTCTAATAAGAACTCTCCTGAACATCAAGTTTTATCCCATCCCTGACTCAATGCAATCAACATCTAGTGTTTTGACACTTGTTGTGTCTTCATGGGCATATGCTATCCTCTTACCACTGTTTGATGAAGCAGGCTTATCAGGACATTTATAGGTCAGGTGACCCAATTGGCCATAGTTGTAACATTTCATACTTGAAAAGTATGAGTTGCTTTTGACTGAACCCCTTCCTCTACTAGAGCCTCCTTGAGTACCTCTACCTCTGGTATAACCCCCTCTTGAAGTAGTTTCATTACCATGCTCTGTCAACTTGGACTCTCCCTGGTTTCTTTGTTCATTACCTCTGCCTTGATAACCACCTCTATGACCCCCTTGGTGTCTACCTTTGCCTCTTCCTCTGACATTAGAGTCTCCTTTCTTCTTGTTCCTTTCTTCCACCTTAAGAGCTAATTGGTGGCACTTCTAAATAGTAGTTGGAGTCCACAAACTTATCTCTTCTTGAATGTTCCATTTTAGACCACCCAAGTATCTTGCTACCTTAATAGGTTCCTCTTCTTGAATATTGGGTCTATGGCATAATTTATGAAACTCCTCTGCATAAGAGGCCACATCTAAGTCCTTATGCTTCAGACCTTGTCTCTTTCTATGAATTTATATTTCATAGTCCTCTGGCAGGTAGTTTTCTTTCACCTTGGTCACCATGGCTTTCCAGTTAGCTATAGGTTGTGTGATGCCCATTATTGAGAATAAATTTGAGGGAGGTGATGTGAAGTGTTGTTGGAAAGCTTTACAAGATGAAGAAATGGTGGAAGACATGGAGGAAACTAGTGGGCCATTACTAGACATAGGTTCCTAATTTTGATTATTATTGGAAGCAGTGTCTTCCTTCTCTTTAGATAAGTCATTAGAATCTTCAATTTTGATTATACCATCATCAAGCAGATCTTGGATCTTATGTTTCAGATCTATGAAATTTGAAGTCTTATGCTTGTTGTGTCTATGATACACACAATAATTACTGAAAAAAATTACATCCCCATGTGGTTACTTTAGGCAATGTGATAAGATTATGCTTAAGAAGCTCTTTCAAGGTTGACTAAAGTGATTTCCCCAAAGGTGTAAACTTTCTATCCAAGGGGTATTTAGGTTCACATGTGTTTGTAGAAGAAGTGCCTTGATGCCTTGGTGAAGAAGACATATTATCTTTCTTGGAAGTTATGATTTTGATTTATTATTATTTTTTGTTCTACCTTATACATTTGTTTAAGTGTCTCTTGAAGTTTTGCATTCTTGATATAATGAAGTTGTTTTTCATGATAGCTCATTGGCCTTTTCTACTGGAATTGAAGATCATAAATTTCTCTCTTGATATCTTGGATTTGTTGAGCCAAAGAAGTCATGGGCACGTGTTTTGATCTTTGACCTTGGGTAAAAAGTATGTCAAATGACATGTGACTCAAGGAAAGTGACTTAAGTGCAAGCTAAAGTTTTATTTAACCAATGATGGATGTTAAAGAAATAAGGATATGAAAAATCCAAATGATGCAAGGAATGGAATGATTAAGATATGCAAGGACTAGAGGTGTGATTATTTAAGATGATGGGACTATGCAAAGACCTAAAAGATTAGAATGAAAGAGGTGTCTCAAGAAGATAAGATGGTCAAATGTATTATCCTCTGTTATGCATGTATGATAAGGCTCTTATAAAAAAGAAAACTTGTGATATCAAGGGTTTAGGTTCAAATTTTTTAGTCAGAATATTTTTTAAAACTCGATAACGTTGTATAAATGTGCGATGTTTTAACAAAAAAATTTGGTTTTTGTACAAAAAGTTCATCCTCTTTTGAATAACCTTTGGGTTGCATTAATTTTTTGTAGGATGGTAGTATATGGACCTTTTCATGAACTTGTGAGGCATCACTAGTTTAAGGTTTCAGTTCTTGAGTGTGGTGTTGATTTGCTGATTGGAAAATGTTTATTTTGAACACACACGCAAGATAAAAAAATTTTTTTATAAAAACACATTCATATACAAATCATAGGCTCACTGAGACAATATTTGTTGGATTCCCATTGCAGATAAATCTGAGCTACACTTATTCAGAGAGGATAGCTTAGAATTTTGGTGGCATGGGCTCCCCTTTATAGTGCACTCTCTTCTTAGGCACACTAAACTTCAAATTTCTTGGGTCATCACCTCTCAAGGAATTGCTATCTCTATTTTGAACTGCGAGAACGTGGGATGACTCTAGAGGTCAAACATCCTACACTAGAAAATATAAATTTTTTGGCTACTACAACAATAGATTTCTATTCAAAATTTAAGGGATCGGTATGTTACAATAATCCAGCAAGCCACTTAAATCTCTAACCAATCCTACTAGGGGTCTAATATACTCAAGGTACACCCCCTTTAAAACTAACATTGTACAATAAGTGCTAATACGGGTCAGACTTGGCTTTGGCCTTATGTTACATTTATGTAGCAGACTAAATTGAAAGCACTGCTTGAGGTCATTCTCTTGGGGTGAGTACCTCTTTTCCTGCCAAGGCAAACCTCTCTAAAAGATAGAACAAATTTCTCTTGCACCCAAGATCTGCGAAGGCGAAGGCGAAGGGAGAGGATGTGTTTATTCTATCTTAGGATATACAAAGAAAAAGTGTGCAAGTGTACCATTCATGTCAAACACTTGTGCTCATTTTAAGTCCCAAATGAAATGTGATTTATGCTAGAATTAGGTAATCAATTTCAAAAATAACATTCATTGCCCCCTACATCAAACATCATTAGTAGTTTTCAAATCAAAGTCTTCACCAAACGTCTTGCACCAAATGTCATACAAAAGATAAGCCCCAAGATTAAAATCAATTCACTAAAAAAAAAAAAAATCAACCCCAAGATTAAAATCAATTCACTTAGAAAAAACAAATTAAAACATATTCTAGCAAAATTAAACAAATGCTAAATTAATCTAATCTAAAAAATTAAATTGGCAAAGTTAATCTAAATTAAAACAAATTTACTAAACAAAATCTAAATCTAACTATCAAAATATAATCTTAAAACTAAAAATTAAACTAATTAAAAAACTAAAAACTAAAAAAAAATCCCAAAACAAAAGACAAAGTCAAACAAACCAAAAAGAAAAATCCACCAAAGAAAGTTAGAAAAAGCCAATGTAAAATGCAGCCTCTATTAAAAAAACAAAATGCAGCCTATAAACATAGACTTTATAAAATAAAAGGCGGACCAAATGAAAACGTGGGATTTAAGGATAAAAATGCAGAAAATGGTGAAGTTTCCTTTTGCAAACCTTAATGAGTTGTATCCCAAACGCATGCATTCAACCACTTAATCATTATACCTCAAGATACTCCCCCATTTTCAAAATTTATATTACATTCTACTGATAATTTTTAAATATTATTATTTTATATTACCTCACATTAATCTTTATTATATAAATGATCACTAATCTTAAGCATCCTAATTGAAACCCACCAATTAACAAATTACTTCTAAATTTTTAATAATTTTTTTATTGTTTGATTTTTTTAACATTTGCAAGGAGTTAATTTTTATTTGGGAAAGCTCCTTTGCCCTTTCTTTAATGTTTTGTATGGTAGTTAACATCATATGTAAAAATTCGCACTACTACATATTACATTCAAAAAATGATCTAACTAAGACTAACTTTAACAATCAAGACATTCTAAGCTAAGTAAAACTAAATAAAAATAAAAATTTCAAATATAAATTATCACACATAAATTATTATATTTTTGTAAAATAAAGAAAAAAAAATGAATTTAAAAAAAAAAAAAAAAACACTTTTGTAACGTTTTTCCAATATTAAAATTTAAATATACACAAAAATAAGATGGATAGCAAATTCACCTTTAAAGTTTTGTTTATCTTTTTAATTTTAACATATTTCTAAGACTCAATATTGAATTTGGGGAATGTGTATGCCATGCATAATTAATCATATAAAGACTATTTATAAATTTTAAAATAAATTATAATATAAGGTCTGTTTTAGTTACAAAATAATTATAAGTTTACCTAAAAATAATAATTAAAATGAAAAATAAAATTAATATGGTACACTTTCAATTTGTACAATATATTTTCTATAATATTTATAATTTCATATAACATCATTATTAAATAAGCATTTTAAATTTTATTTTAAATTTTTTATTAGTTTTATATAAGTATATAATAATTCAAAATTATATTATTCAAATTGAAATATTTTTACAAAAGAATAAATAATTTTATAATTTTTTTAAATTTTAATATAAAAAATTAGCTCTTACAAACTATTATTTGTGTATTGTAAATAAATGTAAATTATTTTAAATTAAACATATAAGATAATTAATATATGATCTATTACTTTAACCAAACTTCTAAATTTATTTATTTAATAAACATAATAAATTATAAGCTATAAAAAAAAAATTGGTAATATGGTTTAAATGTGTGTAATATGTCTTTTAATAAGATTTAAGATTGTATATATCATAGTAAAGATTTTATATGGTTCAAAAAATGTAACACTTCTATAAAAGAAGTAAAAACCTTAATTTTTTCAATTGAAATTTTAAAAAAAAAAACATTCTTTTAAAATCAAGTATCTTCTAAAGAAAGACAATGATATTATATATCATTACTTTATAAATACACAATTATTCATCAAAAAATGAAAAAAAATTGAAAAACTTTGTGTTTGTTTGCTCTACAACTTTTTAGCAAACTTTTTTGCAAGTTGGTGTTTGTATTTTTTGGCGAAGGGATGCCCGACGGTGACCCGCCGGCAGATCCTGCTGGCGTCACATTAGATCTCGGCGACCGGAGCAGTGTCAAGGTGGCAGTCTTCGAAAGTAGCGTAAATTGCAAGGTGGCGAGTAATGGGAGCGCTCTTAATTGCGAACCGCCAAACAAGGACCTTAACAGGCGTGATCTTTCCTTTCCCTCAAACCCTTCGATCACACTACCATTTAACTTTTCTGCAGGCGTTGTTCCGCCAAATGCAAACCCTCTTACGATCATAAACAATGCTCCGATTAATAATGTTAACAATGTTTCAAGATCTAACAACAGTGCAGGGGGTAAGCCGAGGTCCTTCCTTGAGGCAGTTGCTAAGTCTACTCTGGCGATTGTCTCTGGAGCCTCACCTGCAAGCGATGAAAACTCAACAAACGGTAAGCAATCTGCGGACATTTCTTCATTTCATGTTACCCCGAACCAAGAAATGTTAGCTAAGATAATAAGGGAAAAGGAAAGATTGAGGAACACTGCCATTTTCTTCTCTACTGTAGAAATTGACAAGGTTCCTGCAAGAAAATTTTTAGATGACTGGTTTTATAATTACTGGAATCTTAAGTTAGGCTATCAAATTTCATTTTGCAGACAAATTCAAAAAGGCCTTTTTGTGGTTTTCTTTAATAATAATGATTCGCAAGCTGAGGTTTTAAAAAAGGAATATTGGACTGTTGGCAATACTACATTTAGAGCTTTGGCATGGAACGCTGAAGCTAATTTAGATGAAATAGTTGCTTTATCAGCCCCCAGATGGGTTCTCATTAAGAACATACCTCCCTTTTTGTGGCATTTTATTCCCTATCTGGTTGAACCTCTTGGCAAATTTATCCGAATGGATGATTCGGCTAGGCTGGTTCCCCATCTTGATGCTAGGGTTCTTATTGCCCTAAAACCAGGCCATGATTTACCCAAAGAAATTTCTATCGCTATTGATAAGGAGAAGATTTCTTGCCTTGTTGAAACCCTAGGAGGTTTAAATGCGTGTTTTTTATGCAGGAAAGAGGGGCATTTGAGAAAATATTGTCCCATCATCAAGAATAAAGTCTCAAAAAATACTACCCCTACTCAATCGATTAACCCTACCCCCACTCAATCGATTCCTTCTTCCTCTGCTAAACCTAATCCTTCGCCTCCCCCTCTCACTCCATCACAGTCTCCTCTCTCCCCTCTGTTGATTCCCTCTTTTAGCAATGCTTTTGTTACTGGTATGGTGGAGGCCGATGGTTTTCAGGAAGTGACAAAAAAGAGAAAAAATAGGTCTACCAAGAATAATGTTGCTTCAAAAATGGTCCCGCCTCCTTCATCAGTTAAGTCGACAGAAAAGTTGAAGGACTATACAAAGTCCTTTACCCCCTTGGTTAATAAAATTATGTCGGAAGCCACTATGGTTGCTCCCCCTTTGGTCAATACGGCTATGCAAGAAACCATTAAGGTTTCTCAGCCCGCCTTAAAGACCCCCAACCCAAAGATTCCTGTCAAAAATTTTCAAGAAATATCTGATGAATTTTTCTTTGAGGTCATACCTGCAACTTCTGTTTCCAATCAGCCTATAGAGCAGGATGAGGTTTCTCCTTCGCTCTCGGATAGTGAGGATATCCTCATGGAAAAGAGAAAAGGGAGACAACCTGGCTCCAAAAATAAAAATAAGAATAATAAGAAGCAGAATCAGAATATCTCTGATGATGCTTCTCCTATAGAGGATGTTGTTTCTAAAGCGTCCATCCCTAAAACTCTTTCTCAATGAATTGTATTTCATGGAATATCAGAGGACTTGAATGTCCCGATAGAAAATTTGTGGTTAAAAATTTTCTCAGTTCTATTAAGAATATTGATGTTATCATGCTGCAAGAAATCAAATCTACTGGATTCAATCTTGAATCCAATCTAAACTTTATTTGGAAGGATGCTGTCAAATTTTGCACTAACCATTCTCAGGGGAAAGGAGGAGTTGCGATTTTAGTTAGCCCTAGATGGGGACCTAAAATTAAGAGCTTTGGCTTTTCCCCCTATAACAGAGCTATTTGGTTGATTTTTAATCACAATGATATGGATTTTGGTATCTACTCTATATATGCTGCCAATGATTATAATGAAAGATCTATGTTTTGGTCTTGGCTCTGCTCGCTTCCAGATATCCCTTGGATGTTTGGAGGTGATTTTAATATGATAGAAGATAAGGAGGATAATATGGGGGGTCTCCCCTTCTCATGGAAAGAACAGGAAAGACTTGCTTAGAACAATTTTAAATTTTCTAAATCTCTGTTCGACCCGTTAACGGGGAACAAAAACAATAATCCTAGTCTCTGGTATACTTGGTACAATTACCAGAAAGGTCAGGCTAGAATTTATTCCAGGTTGGATCATTTTTATCTTAATCATGTAATTTTTTCTTTGTGATCCCAGATAAACTTAACAACCTTGTTATGGTTTCTCCCACTACTCTTTCGGATCATCATCCTATTTGTATTTCAGTAAAGCTTGGTTGTTTCCCTTCATGTAGTAAAAGTGTTAATAATAAATTCATTCTCAATACTAGCCTGTTGGTTGATGAAGATATTCTTGCTGCTATTTCAATTATTAGACTTATTAATGAGTCACATTATCCTACCTTATCTTATATTGATAGGTGGAACATGGATATTTCTTCCTGGCAGAGTCTTCTTAGAACGGTGGGCCAAAAGAAGGCCAAGGATTACAGACACAAGGAATCCTGGCTTATCAATAATTTTTACAATGCTAAGATGGCCATTCAAAACAATTTTGATGACCCCTATCTCTGTCATCAACTGGTTTATGCCAAGAACGCTTTGAGAAAAAATCAACACCAGAAAGCTTTAGGAGCCAGAATCTGTTCTAGAGCTCACTAGCTTCAATTTGGTGACAGAGGTAGTAAATTTTTCTTCAATCTTATTAAACAGGAGCAGGCTAAAGAAACTATTGATAAATTTCTCATTAATAATCAAATGATTTCTGATATTGAGGTTATTAAAAAAGAGTTTGCTCAGTTTTATGAAGATCTTTTCACTTCTGAGGATTCTCGGGAAGCTAGGACTCTTAGAAATCAGTGTAGAAATCTTATCCCCAAAAGAATTTTGGCTAATGATGCCTCTTTTCTTGAACAACCTATATCTTTAGATGAAATTGAAAAGTCCATCAATTCGCTTAACAATGATAAAGCTCCAGGACTCGATGGGTTACCTGTGGAGTTTTATAAAGCTAACAGTAAATGGATTTGCAATGTTTTACTTAACATTTATAACGAAGCTATTGATATTGGTACCTTGGGTAGGGAGATTAATTCTGGAATCATTAAACTCATCCCTAAAGAGGGAGATAAATCTATGTTAAAGAATTGGAGACCTATAACTCTTCTTAATGTTTCTTACAAGATTCTTGCCAAAATCATGTCTAAAAGATTGGAAACTATTCTTCCTAAATTTGTTTGCGCTACTCAAACTGGTTTTGTTAAAGGGAGATATATCCTTGAGAACTTGATTAATAGTTGGGAAGCCCTTAATTGGGCTAAGCACACAGATCAAAATGTTGCTATGTTTCTTTTGGATTTTGAAAAGGCTTATGATAGAATTGAATGGGATTTTATCAGTTTGATGCTTGATGCTTTTGGCTTCCCCTCCTTCTGTGATATTGTTAATATGCTTCTTAGAGATGTGCATGCTCAAATTGATATTAATGGTTCTCTTTCAGACCCTTTTCCCTTGGGTAGATCTATTAGGCAAGGCTGTCCGCTTGCCCCTGCCCTTTTTGTTATTGCCTCTGAAGCTCTTTTTTATATTCTTAGAGACAACACCTTATCCCCTGCTGTCAAAGGCATCACCCTTCCTGACAATAAGGCTCTTATTAATTGCCAGTTTGCTGATGATACTTCTCTCTTTCATGAAGCCTCTGAAGATAACTTTGTTGCTATGATCAATAAGCTCACCTTTTTCTGTAAGATTTCTGGAGCTAGGTTATCTCAATCCAAGTCTATTTGTCTTGGATGGAATGACCAACCTCCTAACTAGTTTAGTAAGTTTGGCTTCCAGTGGGGTGGTCCCACAAAAATTGTTAGATATCTGGGAATTCCCTTCTCTGTTGATCCTTCTTTAAAATATATGTGGAGTTTGGTTAAAGAGAAGATTCATAATAAGTTGAATAAATGGCATAATAGGTCTTTGTCTTTTGCTGGTAGATTGCAAGTCTGTCAAAAGATTCTTTCCTCTTATAATATTTACTATGCTTCGGCTTGGATGTTTAATGATTACCAAGTTATGGAAATTCAAAAATTTATAAGGAATTATCTCTGGTCTGATGGGAAAGGAAATAATAGGACTCACTCTGTCAAGTGGAGCTGGTGTCATGTTGATAAGCTCTTTGGGGGCTTGGGGCTCAAATACCTAAGACTAAGTGGTCTTGCTTTGGCCTCCAAATGGATCTTTCATGCTTTGGAGGGAGATGACCCGTGGAGAGTGCTAATTCATAACAATATTGAAAGGGGTCATCCTAAGAATGCCAAATTCTGGAAAAATCTCCCTCTCACTGATCTTATTTGTAGTGAATTTCCTATCATTGTTCAAGGCTCGACTATTTTCAAGTCCATTTGGAAGGCCTGGAACCATGTTAGGCAATTCATCATGAATAAGGAATTTTTTTATGATAAGACCCTCCATGGTGAGAGGTCCATTTGGTGGAACCTTAAGCTCGATAATAAGCCCCTTGCTCTTACCCAAGGCTGTTCTGCCAAGTGCTAGGCCAACCTTGGGATCAAGCAGTTTATTGATGTTTTTGAAAATGATAGACTTATTCAGTGGGATGAGTTAAAGATTAAATTTAATCTTTCTGATTCTCATAAGAAAATGTATAAATGATTGTCAGGGCCAGCAGGAATATTCCCACTATTTGCCATGTTGATTCTAATAGTTATCTGAAAATCAAGTGGCCTGGTGGTATTATCATTTCCATGCTTAAAGCTAAGAATATTTACTCTATTATTAACAGCAATGATGATATTATCAGGCATATTAATGATACTTGGTATGCTAACTTAGATGTTCCTTCATGGAATAAGATTTTTGACAATATTTGGAAAAGTTCTATTGATCCTACAATCAAATGTTTCAAGTGGTTACTTATTCTTAATAAGCTTCCTATTAGGAACTCTTTCCCTGATACTAATATGTGCAGCATTTGCAGAACCCCAAAAATGGGAAGACATATATTCTTTGAATGCTCTTTTGCTAAAGAGGTTTGGTTAATGTTTGGTATTTCTATCCCTGCTTCGTTCAATATTCTTGAAGTTATTACTAGTTTTATTTCTAATGCTAAAAAATATGTTAACATGTTTTGGGATATTCTCTCAGCTAACATTTTGTGGCAAATTTGGAAGTGCAGAAATGAAGAAAGATTTCAAAATGTCCCTAGATTGCTTACTGAGTCTTTTCGAAGTCTCACATATTTCAAAAAAATTTCATAGATTCAAATTACTATGAAGGTCAACTAGGATATATTCAAAAGATTACTTAAGGATGGACATGCCACATTCTTTGCTAATAAAGTTAAAAATGGTTACTTCTGGAGGCTGCACCTGGATAATATCCATGCTTTCAACCAAACAGTCAACCGCATCAGCAAGGAAATTAAAAGAAACCCATAGAACACTACTGGCGAGGTGATTTACATGCTAAAGCAGATTCAGGATCAGAAGAACTTGGTCTGGATGGAAGGTGCTATGGGTTGGACTACGTGGGTGGACACCTTTGAAGATGTGCTGCATTAGCTGTTTTTTTCTGATTCAGTCCTTTTTTGTTATATTCTCTGGTTGTATGTAATATTCAATTTTTTTTTTGCTGTGTGAGGCTGGTCCTCTGATACTTTGACTCTCAGTGGTCTTTGGTTGTTTCTGTGAACTCCTTATGCTTAATACAAAAAAAAAAAAAATGAAAAAAAGTGCACATGTAAATTTCAAAACAAAGACTCACCTCTCAATTTCATTTTTTATAATCTAAACCACTAAATTTAACTCAAACGTCTCCTTGTATAGCGAAGATTGTGATATGTGATATGGGTTGATATAGTCTTTCTCATGTCAAAACAAATACTCACATCTCCCAATTTCTATTTTTATAATCCAAAACAATAAATTTATCCCCCTTATATAGCCAAGATCATGATATAGATTGATGTAGTTTCATTTTTTATGATTTCTTATTTGTTTATGAATAGAATTATCATTAGGGTTAGGGTTGACATCGTGGAGAATTAGTGTTTAGGATTAGTATTCTCATTAGGCTTAGGGTTTACATTATGGGTAGAATTAGGTTAAGTTAAGGAATTAAAGTTCGGGGTCAGAATTAATTGGATTTAGGGTTAATATTATGTAATGATCAAACAAAGGTAGAAGAAAATAAAATTCATCATGGTTAATGTTATGGTTAGCAATATGATTGAGATTATGGTCATATTTAAGGTTCACATAATGGTTTGGGATATGGCTAATTGATGGTTAGGATTAGGGTTGTGGTAATGGTTTACTCCATGTTTAGGGTTAATGTTTACATGATGGTTATGGTTTACTACATGGCTAGGGTTAGGGTCAAGATTTACATTATGCTTAGGGTTAGGATTAGGATTAAGGCTAGAATTATGGT
This sequence comes from Thuja plicata, assembly GCA_018584345.1. Taxonomy (NCBI): domain Eukaryota; kingdom Viridiplantae; phylum Streptophyta; class Pinopsida; order Cupressales; family Cupressaceae; genus Thuja; species Thuja plicata. Next base: position 187,246 of record MU225484.1, read on the forward strand.
TAGGATTAGGATTTGGGGTTACATATATGGTTAGAAGTATGTTTAGGTATACGGTTTTCATCATAGTTTTGTGGTTATTCCTAGTGTTAGGGTTTGGACTTAGGATTAAGGTTGGGATTACGGTTAGGGTTTGGCATTATGGTTAGGATTAGGGTTTAGCATTTATATTAGGATTGGTAAATTAATGCTAGAATTATGATTTAGCATTTATGATTAAGATTAGGGTTAAGGATTTAGCATTTAGCATCTATGACTAGGGTTTAGCACTTAGGATTATGGTTAGGATTTGGTTTTTGTAATTCAAATTAGGATTAAGGTTTAGCATTTAGGATTCAGGGTTTAACATTTTGGAAGTAGCATTCAAAATTAGGGTTTAGCATTTTGGATTAGGTTTAACCATTTAGGATTATGGTTTACCTTAGGATTTAATATTTATGGTTTAACATTTAGGATTAGGGTCTAGCATTTAGGATTATGGTTATGATTAAGGATTAAAAATTAGGGTTAGGATTAGGGTTAGGGTATTGGTTTAATTCATGGCTAGTATTTTACATGATTGTTAGTATTATGGTTAGGGTTAGGATATAAGGTTATTGATAAGATTAGGATTTAGAATTAGGGCTAAGATTAGGGTTTAGTAATTAGCATCTAGGATTAGGGTGTCATATTTACAATTAGGGTTTAGAATTTATAATTAGGGTTCAACATTTATGATTATGGTGTAGGTTAGGACTTAGGATTTAGGGTTTAATGTCTAAGATTAGGGTTAGCATTTGGGTTTATCAATTAGGGTTGGGATTAGGGTTTAGCATTTAGGATTTAGGTTTATGGTTAGTATTGGTGTTAGTGTATGGGCTTACATTATGGTTAGTCTTATGGTCAAGGTTATGGTTTGTATTAGGGTTCAGGTTAGGATTAGGGTGTAGCATTTAGGATTGGGGTTTAGCATTTATGATAAGGGTTAACTTACTAGGTTTTAGTAATTAGGGCTAGGATTAGGGTTTAGCATTTAAGATTTAGGGTTATGATTAAGATTAGGATCAGGGTATGCATTTACACCATGGTTAGTATTATGGCTAGGGTCAGGGTTTATGATTAGGGTTTAGCCTTCGGGGTGTAGTGAATAGGAGTAGGGTTTAGAGTTTAGCATTTATGATAAGGGTTAGGATTAGGGTTTAGCATGTAGGGGTAGCATTTAGTATTAGGGTTTAACATTTAAGATAAGGGGTAGAATTAGACTTTAGTAATTAGGGTTAGGGTTAGGGTTTAACATTTAGGATTTAGGGTTAGGGCATTGGTTTACATCATGGATAATATTATCCTTAGGGGTAGGGTTAGGATTAGGGTTTAGAATTTAGGGTGTAGCATTTAGGATTAGGATTTACCATTTAGGATTTAGGTTTAGGATTTAGCATTTAAGATCTGGGTTAGAATGATGGTTTAGCATTTAGGATCTAGGGTTATGTGTAGGATTAGGGTTAAGGTATGGGTTTACATCATGGTTAGTATTATGGTTAAGGTTTGTATTAGGATTGTGATTTAGGACTAGGGTTTAGGTTTTACATAATGGTTAGGGATAGAGTTTGGTGTATGGCTAGGATGAGGGTAAGCATTTAAGGTTGAGGTCGCGATTTACATCATGGTTGGGTTTTTAGTTAGGACTGATATTATGGTTATAGTTAGGGCTTATAAAATGGATAGGACTAGAGTTTGGGATATGGCTAGGGTGAGTATTAGTGTTTACATATATTTAGGCTTAGGCTTAGGGTTTTGATTAGGGTTCAGTTTTTGGGATAATATAACTAAACTCTATCCTTTTACTATGTTTATAATATAGATGATTGTTATTTAGATATTTTTTTACAAGGGACATATGACATTGGGAATTATTACTTCTAAAATATCTTATACACTCTTTGGATTGGTAAAAAAAACTCTAATTCCATATAGAAATATTATTGTTTTTTACCCTCAACATTTTGACCATTGTATGTGTATGTTTTCTATTTAATTTACAATCCACTAACTCCTTGACCAATTTCTTCTAAGCTGAAAAAAATTATATACTATAAAAATGTAAGATAATTTTTGTTTATTGATATAAAACTAAAATGAATTAAAAATTAAAAACATCATACTTTCAATAATTATGCTTTTAGACATATTTCTAATATAATCCTTAAAAATCAAAGTTCCCTTTATTATATGTTATTTCTAAAATCTAGGCTTCTTTCTAAAATGACTTCTTTATTGTGAGTAAATATTTTTACTATAATTTAAATTAATTAGTAAGAATGACACTTTCTAATCTCATAATAGATGTTTCTATTATAAACCTAATAAATTTAAAGTTTCTTAAATGAAAAAGAATTTTGTACTTAACATTTTAAACCAATGTGCTAAACCTAAAATTAAAGTTTCCTAAATGAAAAATAGTTTTTTATTTGAAAAAGAATTTTTCTTAAAATTTAGTCTTTATTTTGGTATTGTGATGGTATATTTCTATTATAAATTTTATAAAAATCAACAAAAAAAAAAACATTTTTTTGTAAAACTTAAGAATACATTTATTTTTATTGTGAGAAATGCTTCTATATAAGTTTAATATTATTTGTCATTTTATTAACTTTCTTTAAATGTTTCATAGTTTCTAATAACCACACTTTCTAATATAAAACATATATTTCTATTAGAAATCTTTTAAAAAGTAGAATTTATTTGTTTGTTTTTTTTGAAAGTACAAATATAAAGATATATTTATTATAAATTTTTAAAAATTTAAATTATCTAATATTATTGATTTAATTATTTACCTTTTTCAATTATTATTTTAAATTAATTACTAAGAATTACAGAAAGGGGAAGGAGAAAGAAGATACCCTGACCTGGGTACCTCCCAAGCATTCACTCCTGATAATCGTGCAAGTACAAGATAAAATGGAGGCTCTAAGGCTAACAAGCCAAATAATAAGCACGCAACTATCTCAGGGCCTCCTTGCAACTCCGGTAGCATCTGCTCACCCAGTAGGATCCCCATCATTGGCAAAACTTATGGGCATGCAGATGTTCACTAAGGCGAAGTGTGCAGGTATTTCTGATGTCGGGGCTCCACTACAAAGAAAGAAGAAGCAGAAGGTGGACCCCACCCCAAGTGCAGACACGGGCCCCAATATTCCTAACATGTCCCTAGTAGATGTCAGTTTGGATTCCCCCAAACTTGAGAATATTTTAGATACCTCTCCCCGCACGAAGAATTTGATGATATCTTCAGGACAGATGAGATCATGAACCTACATGGGGATATAGATAGCGCGGTGGAAGAAATTGCCGCTCAGGAAAAAGAAGAGATCCCCGCTAAGAAGGAGGTCCTAGAGCAAGAAGTTGCCATAGAGCAGGAGGTTTGAGAAGAAACACAAAAGGAGCCTGAGTGAGAGAAAACACTTGTCCAAGAGACCGAGGATGGACCAAGAAAAATAGCAGATGATCAATTGATGACTGTGGAAACTGGACCCATGGGATCAACCGTACCCCCATTCATCATGCTCCAAATGACTTCGGTTACTCCGAGTGACCAAATGCCTCAGAGTACATTTGGGGAGGTGATCACGGTAGCCCAAATGTTGAGCCTAGGTTGGATGCCTCCGCCTCCTTAGGAAGACATTCCAATGGAGCAAGATATCCCGACGAATAAGCCCGAGGAAGAAAAAAAGTAGCAGGATGAGGGCAAAACCCCTGAGGATACAAACATTGACTCGCCCAATGCTGAGAAGAATGGGGAAATCCCCAAAGATACAGGTGATCCTGACACCAACAGAGAAGAAACCCCAGACATCATGAAAGAAGACTCCAACAAGGTGGAAAATACTAAGGCCTCTAGAGAATGGGAGAGGGAACAGGAACAGGAGCAAGGAAATGAAAAGAGCCCGATGACAATACAGATACCAGAAATGCACCGCCGGATTTTGAAAGGAACCCCGATGCCCAAGTCCTAACAAAAAAGCCACCCCAGCCACCCTAATGGCTGGTGGAATCTAGAAAGAGGAAGGACCCAACAGTTGCAATAGGTGCTCTACTCTCCCTGGCTGAGATGATGGCCCAAAATACAGAGGCCAAGAAGCCTAAGAAGGCTCAAATATTCCATACCTTCCAGACCGGTCGAGAAGTAAGTAAAGTTGTGAAAATTGCAACTCCTCCCCTAGATGCAGATGTAGCAGTGATAAGGCCCAAGGATTATGCAAACTCAGAGGTAACACTAGGGAGGAGAGATAAGTAGGGTGAGTTGAACCTACTGAGGGAGGCCATTAAAGTAGTGGAGTCCCGGTAAAATAAACAGACCCAAAAGTTGAAGAGAAGATTGAGGCTATCTGTAGGCGATGGGATGGCATTAAAGACATAGATGAAGATGGAATAAGCCAAGTTTTGGAAGCATTTAAGAATAGTAACGAGAAATAAGGTTCTCTGAATTCTAGATATTTTCACTAGTAGGATGCATTCTTTGAACATTATTTATTATTGGAGCGCAAGCTCCCAGATCCCGAAGTCCCATATTCAAAAATTTTGTATTCTTTTAATGACCCGCGTCCAGGTTCCCCAGAGCCAACCGGTCATTATCAGGCAGTTAATAAGGGTGTCAAAAAATAGGTGACCCCAGCAAGGCATGTCGACTCGAGGGATGGTTCTGACAGGTGGTCTTCACAAGGCACCGCTCCAGCATTAAACACCTAGCACATCGGAGACAGTGATCCACTTTTACATTGATGAGGCATGTAGCCTTGATCCCCGAAGGATCATATTTCTTCTATTCTCCCTCTGGCTCTCTTCTTGAGGCTAATTCTTCCATAGCTCTTTTCTTGTCTTCTTCTACTGATCTGTCGAACCTCTTCTCTTTTCGAGGTTACTGTAACCTGGTGCAGGTAGTATCAGCCACCGGAAATGATATTTTATTATTGAGTGTAATGTTGGATTAGGTTAACTTTAGGGAAAAATTTGTGTATAAATAATAAGTCTAACCACATTCCAAGGGTCAACAAAATTGATGATTTTGCACTCCATTGCAGTATCATTTTAGCATTTCATTTCTTGTAGTTGCAGAGCTCAATGCTACTTAGTTCTTAGAAGTTCTCAGTAGATAGATGCTCGCTTGGAGCCATTATTGTACACACCAGTGATGTTGGAAAATCATTAATGAAGAAGGAAGGATTCTTGCAATGTTGTTGTTGGTCTTCTAATCTCTGAGTTAATACTCTCTTGTGATGTATGTTTCTAATGTCCCTTGCTCTAATTTTTTAAGTAGATTAACGACCTTCTTTTCCCCTCGCTATTGAATATGTATGAACTGATGGTTCTGTATGCATTCAGGATTTAGTGTAGTATGTTAAAGCGTGGTTTGATGTTTTAAATGTATCTACACAACTATAGGTAGAATGAATACTCCTAACCCTTGCCTATCTTTTGAAGTTTATTTGGTAAAATGACGCTTGATTGCAGGAAAACCCAACCTAACAAAATCCTTGGAGAAGACGAGCCAAGATAACCAGCTATCCTCCTGAAAAAAATAGTCACACTCCCAACTTAGCTCCCGCACTGTCAAGAACCGACTCTCACGTGCTTGAAGGCCCAGATAATTTATTGCCTGGACAACCTTTATAGGCAAAGTTGGATGGTACCCTGGTACTCGGTGACAACTTACATTTGTTGGTAGACCTGGTCACAAAGTCTCGTCAATAGAAACTGGTGCTAGAATGAAGGCATGAGCTTGTCCCCTTCAGATTATTTAGATTTTACACTGCCCGAGGGTTCTCCAATCCATAGTTTTAGGAAGCAGACCTTAAGTGGGATTGGATCTTTTTCACCTGCATGATTTGAAAGATTCCTTAGATCACCCCCCAATCTCGGAAGGTTTGTGGAACTCGAGCCTCCTACTCAAAAGAAATGGACCCCAAAAACCAAACCAACCAACATTGTCTAAGGTTCTACTACATCTCAAAATACCCAAGTTTCCCAGACAACCTCAAGGACTAGCTCTCAGTCTAGCAAAAATCTAATACCCCCGATGGCTGCATACTTTGGTAACACCAGGTCCCCAATGGTACAGTTTCTAGGTTCTACCAACGTTCTTCCTGTGCATCCAGAAAAGATCTACCCTTGATATGAGCACTAAGGCTCATGAATTGTAGAAGAGCATTTGCAAGCATACAAAGATGCCATGAACTGACACTGGATCCAACATCAAGATGTTGTGACCTGGATGTTCCCTCTATCCTTGGGACAGAACGAGTTGAACTAGTACCTTAACCTGCCTGCCGACTCCATCACCAATTGGCAGGATATGGAGGACACTTTCCTGGTAGCCTTCCACGTACATGTGGACCCAGCGTGGTCCCATAGCTAGTTCATCTCCATCAGGAAGGAATAGAATGAGCCCCTTGTACCATTAAGCCATTAGTTCCAACGTGCCTTGAAGTGGTGCATAGGTCATTTCATTCCATCTACAGATGTAACCATCCAAACATACCTCAACACTATGGACCCTTTTATTGCCACTCTCCTATGGAGAACTACAGCCCCCAATGATCGAGATTCTCTGACAAAGGTTTACAACCTAGCCTTGGAGCTGTCCCGCGGTTTGAACAAAGCCCTGGGTGGGATTGGGCAGTGCATGCCTTTCAACATGATACCTAGGGAAACTTCTTAAGCTAGGGGATACAACCCCAATAAGGTAATTGGTGCCCCAGTAATGCCCATGAATCCCCCACCACTGCTGATAGATCAGCAGGCTCGGTACATATACCCATTGCAAATAGAGACAACACCGGGTCTAGAATTTTTCCCTGGAACCAGCCACAACAAATGCAAAAACCATTAATACAACCTTTCAAAGTACCTTTCTTCTAGTAGCCCATGGCTGGAGGATTTCCATCCTCAACTCTGGTAGCTGTTGCCACCTTCCCTAGGAACGAACCATAACAATCATTACACTGTGACATGAACACCTAGCTGTCTGCTGAGGTTGAATCCCTATGGCGATTATTTTCCTAACTAGGTGTCGACATGGGACAGTAGAAGGCGGGGTCTTTTGTACCCCACAACCCCAATTCCTAAAGAGGGAATATCTTCTCTGGCCAACAAAATACAAATGCCGAAGGAAGGAACTATAACAATGGGTCTCAGCCCAACCAACAGTAATGGAATAACAACGCAAACACTGAAGGTCCTCCTCTGAACCAAAGCACCACTTAGGGCAGTGCTGGACCTACCCATTTACGTCAGTCGCAAAACTACAACCCCTGACTAACTGGTGTAGATTACATGACACTGGCTCTCATTTTGAGGTAAAATGTGCCACACTGGAGAAAGTCATCATGATCTCCCAGCTGGGCAGGCAACAAACTATAGATCCTACTCCCCCGAAAATACCTATACAAGAGCCCACTCACGGTGCATTCACCTATGAGACCATCTTATTTGGGACAGACAAAGAAGATGAAGAAGGACCCGTATTGCAGGGGTTCTTTGATGAATCTATTCCAACCTTTGAGGTCAATGCCTTCACTAACCCAAAGAATCCTTACAAAACTCAGAGTCAGGCTGGTAAAGGACCAATTTACATTCCTACACCACCCAAAGATACCCCTCCCTGGGAAAACACAACCGATCGCTCCTTCCCACATAAAGGATCTATCTCTAACCAAGCTAAAGATCTAGCTGAGGGAAGCCAACAATTCCCTAGGGGGAGGTTTGACATCACAAATACGTTAGAAGGAACCACCACCTCCACGACTTTGATAGAGGTTTTGCTGAACTATCCTGAGCAGAGGAAGTCTCTTCTGAAGCTCTTAGGAAACTTGGAAGCTGTCAGTCACCCACCCAAGAATTTCACCTTTGACGATGCCAACGCGACTGTCTTCCAAGGAAACAATGAGGATCCTCCCTTCTTACTAGGTCTCAACATACAAGGGAAGAACCTACACAATTGCTTGGTAGATTCTGATGCTTTGGGGAATGTTATACCTTTATCTATCTGCTAGAAACTCAGACAACATCCCACTCCATCCAAAGGTGCAGTAGTCTAGCTGGACAAAACTATTGTAAAAATGGTAGGTGAGCTGAAGAACATTTGGATTCAGCTCATCTAAGACCCTCAGATAACAAGCATAATTGACATCAGAGTGGTGGACATCCCAGAGACCTACGGGATGTTGTTAAGTTAGAATTGGTCCAAGGCCCTTAATGGGTATTTCTCTACCAACTTCTCCCACTTGTGGCTCCCTTGGGAGGGAGAATCTAACTAGATCTAGGTAGAAAGTGAGCCCACGATGAAATAGGCCCTCACCAAATTCAGGAGGGTGAATGAGGTCCTCTTCTCTCTGACTTCCCCTAGGGTGTATCAACCCCTCCAGATCCTCACATTTGATTTCACCCCTAGGGAGGAACCCATAGTTTCTTAGAGAATACAAGACCTGGACAAAAAAATGAGGGTTGAGGTTGACTCACAAGGTATCACAGCAACTCTTGCTACACTCTTTTCTGGCACTTGGTGTCAGGTGCATTATCAAAAACATTCTAAACTAGAGTGTGAACCTTGCATCACCGTTGCCACCTGTCACATTGATTACCTCTGGGAGAAGAAACACAAAGTGGATTCACCTAGAGCAACAATCATTCTAGCGGTATCCCTGTGGAGCCGCTGGTCCAAGAATCCCAACCACAGGCTTCTCTGTAGGTAAACCTCACCCACGTGCCATCAGAGCTAGAGGAGACTCCTCCCAAACTCCCCAAAAATAATCCAAAGGCCACTTTGTCTTCCCAGCCCCAGACAATGAACAATTATTTGTGGACCCTAAAGTTTGATGGGTCTCGGTCTAAAAAAGGCTGTGGGGCCAGAGTGGAATTGATCAACCTGCTAGGGAAATCCTTCCTCGCAACTTATAGGCTGCAGTTCAACTACATGAACAATGTCACAAAGTATGAGGCCTTGATCCTTAGACTCCTATTTGCACTAAGGAAAGGAATCACCCATCTCCAGGCACTGGGTGATTCAGAGTTGGTCGTTAAGAAAGTCCGGAGCCAATACACTTGTCATGATAAAAGGATGGCCACATACCACAACCGGGAATGGAGCCTCATTGAAGATTTTGATGCCCTTGGCATCGAACTCATTCCCTGGAAAAGAAACTAAATTCTAGATGCCCTTTCCATATCTGCCAGCACCCTTGAGCCAATGGCTAGCTCCCGGCTCTGGAAATTCTCCATTGAGATGGTCCCCACCCCGTCCATTCTAGACAATGTCACCCACTTTTAGGTCTTTGAGGATGACTAGCATATCCTGGCCTTCATGGCCAATGTTGATGTTTTTGAAGACCAGATAGTGGAAGAAAGAGATCACAGAGATACTAGGCAGGGTGAAGAAGATGATGGGATCATAGAATTTCCAACCAACACCATCCCCAAGGAGATGGTAGCACTAGAACAAACCTTTGATTCAGACCCTCAGGACCAGGAAAAGATATCATCCTCCTTCGAAGGAGGGAAATTCAAGAAAGTTAACATCGGCCATACTAGTGAAGAAAAATTGGTACACATTGGAACCTCTTGCTCCCCCGAGGAGAAGGAGAAGATTCTCATGGTTCTCTGAGAATACATTGATGTAATTGGATGGGGGTATGAGGATCTAAAAACATGACACATCCATCATGACCCATACTATCCCACTGAAACCTTATGCTAAGACCTTCTAGCAAAAGCAAAGACTAGTGAACCCACTGATCGAGCCTCTAATCCACCAAGAGGTTTAGAAACTGCTGTCAACCTGGATAATCTTTCCTATCCAACACACTACATGGGTTGCCAACCTCATCCCTCTAAGGAAGAAAAGTGGCAAAACCCACCTTCGCGTGGATTTTTGAAATTTGAACAAGGCGTCTAAGAAGGATAATCACCCTCTCCCCTCGTTGGATGAGGTATTGCAAATCATGAAAGGGTCACAAATGATGTCTTTCCTGGATGGGTACTCTGGGTATAACTAGGTAATAGTTAAGTACAAAGATAGAGACAAAATGACATTCACCACCAAGTGGGGAATGTTTGCATACCGGAGGATGCCCTTTGGCCTGATCAACATAGGGGCCACATTTTAGAAGGCTATGGATGTTGCATTCGAAGGCCTAGTGAACCGGTCCATAATCATCTACATGGATGATTTGACCATCTTTTCCCAGGACAGGCGTGATCATTCCACCCACCTCGCCCAAATTTGTCAGAGATGTCGCCAGTATGGAATATCCCTCAACCCTAAGAAATGTATATTCAGGGTCACTGAAGGGAAGCTTCTTAGGCATATCATCTCTGAGAAGGGTATATCCATTGACCCTAAGAGATTTGAAGCATTGTTGAATCCACAGATGCCTGACAGTAAGAAAGAGATGAGACCTTTCTTTGAAAAGATAAACTTTGTCCAATGATTCATCACTGGATTCGACGAGATAGTAAAACCACTCAATGAGATGATGAAGAAAGATACAAAGATTGAGTGGAGCCCTGAAGCAAAGTGGGCATTCACCCAAACTAAGCAAATGATCGTGGAGGCACCATTCTTAGCCAGTCCAAACTACTCCCTCCCTTTTCATATATACTCCTCTGCTTGGCTGCATTCTGCCACAGTAGTTTTGACCCAGATAGTCAAAGGGGAAGAATGACCAATAACTTTTATGAGCTCCCCCTTTAAGAACGTCAAAATCTGGTATTCACCTTTGGAAAATTAGGCCTTTTCTCTCGTCCGCGCCATAAAAAAATTCTAGCATTATATTCTCTGGAGCAAAGTGCACGCTATCATCCTTGACCAGGTCGTTAAGTCTCTGCTCCTGAAGAGTGAATTGGGTGAACGACAGGGGAAATGGATGGCCATCCTCCAAGAGTATGATTTGGAAATGGAACCCATGAAGATAGTTTGAGGCTAGGGACTATGTAGAGAGATGGCAGAAGGAACTCTAGATATTGAATGACAAACATATATATAATGGAGTCTATCACTCAAGATCCATGGTATAATGACCTTGTATACTTATTATTTAATAATAGATGCCAGGAGGGGCTACCCCCAAACAAGCGTCATGCCCTGTGACTAAAAAGTGCACACTTCATGATTTAAAATGGAACACTTTTCTGCAGGAACTATGAAGGGATGTACCTCCGCTGCATAGACAGGGTTCAAGCTGCAAAAATAAATGAAGAATTTCATGGGAAGTTTGGAACCGGGCATGGCTCAACTAACGCTAGCGCCCATTAGATCCTCCAGGGAGAATACTATTGGCCCTGTATCTTTAAGGATGTCTACACTCATGTTAGGAGATGCAACACTTGCCAAATGGCAGCACATCATGAGAAAAACCTGGCCATGCCTTTGCAGTCGGTCTTCGAGGCTAGACCCTTTGCCTAATGGGCATTCAACTTTATTAGGGAAATCAACCCCAACTCTTCTGCCAACCACTGGTACATTTTGACTGCTACCGATTATTGCACCTAGTGGTTTGAAGTGATTCCTTGTAAAAACAACATGACAGATGTAGTCATCAAATTCCCTAAGAAAACATAGTCACAAGATTTGGAATGCCATTTTCTATAGTATGTGACAACGGTCCAGCATTTTCTTCGGTGCAACTACTTGAATGGACCTATGAAAGGAAGTTCACCCTGAAGTTCTCCAACAAATACTACCCCTAGGGTAATGGTGTGGTTGAATCCACAAACAAAAATATACTTGAGGTGATCAAACATCTATTAGAGAAGAACCCCCGGGACTGGCACCAAAATCTCAGATTCACCCTCTGGGTGGATCGTATCTGAATAAAGGCAGCCCTGGGGACTTTCCCATTCCATCTAGTTTATGGCCAAAATCCAGTATTCCCAATTAACTTACAAATCCTGATTTTACAGTTTATATAGGAATTTAGCAACCGGGACAACATTGTGGAGGTTCAGCTTTTGAATCTAGTGTGAATGGAGGAACAAAGAGACACAGCCCTTGAACATTTTGCGCATCATCAAGCAGTAGTGAAAAGATGGTTTGACCAAAGAGCACAATATAAGGCCTTTCAGATTTCAGACTTGGTCCTCTTGTGGGACAAGGCCCGAGAAAAGAAGGGAAAGCACAGTAAGTTTCAAAAGCTCTGGCTCATACCATATTTGATATCTAAGATCTGTGGGGCAAATACTTATCACTTCAACACTATGACCAGAGAAGCCATCCCATTTCCTGTCAACAGATAGTTTCTCAAGCACTAATTTGAATGGTGGGTGGTAAGTTGCCCAGAATTGTATTTTACGTAAAGTTCTTGCTTGTAAATACCTTTCCCAGTGTTCCTTTGGAATACCTTGTAAGTAGTTGTTGGCTGTCCTCTGGGACCGCCCTTTTTCCTTTCTATTTTTGACTTTCGGTTTTCTTTTCAATTTTCTTTTTGTTTCTCCGGGTTCCCAATGTTTTGCCTTCCCCTTTGTAGACAGGTATGCTTCACATAACATCTGGTCCCCGGAACGGTACCTTATGCTTTTTGGTGAACTCAATATCTATTGTTAGCACAGTGGAATTTAGCCGCGCTTCAAAGTTATTTTTCAAGTATGATAAAAGGGTATGGGTGATCTTCATCATATTCATATCTTGAAATCCGTACATTAGTTAATCAAAATATAAGAAATAAGTAATCGGACACCTTGAGGGAAGACTGTTTGCACGGGTTGTTGACCAAGTCTAAAAATAATTTAAAATATATCCTTGGTCTGGGATATTCTCTCCTATTCAGCAATTTAAAGATGGATGGTAAAGTGAAAGGAGTACCACCGTTGAAATAAGTTGACCTTAAGGTCCATGGTGAAAGAAGTACCGCCTTCCCATCTAGAGAAAAGAAAGGAAAGGAACTGAAGAATGGAGAATTCTAGTATCCGGGGGAAACATGCAAGATATGATGACTTTTGTTTTGATTTAGTATGTGCCTCCTCTTTGCTTTCCCTAGAGGTCATTGGCTTGGTTTTCTTTCAAAGCACACACTTCACAACTAACGAAAGACGAAGGACTAAATCTTTGATGGGCTAGATTTTCTCAAATGCCTCGTGCCTCACAAGTAAGATACTCCAGGTAAAGATTAGTTCCGATTTTGCTAACCACAGATTCTGAAGTTCTCGAATGTGCTAAGGCATTCATCCTAGATAGACACCATTTTTTATGCCTTGCATACCCATCCCTACATTTTGTAGGAAAAATCTTGGGTCCCCTCTTTTTTCTCTTTTGCTTTTCCTTGTTTTCTTTTGTTCTCTTTGTTTCCCTCCGGGCTTTCCTTCCGTCAGGGTTATTTTTATTTTGCTTTTGTCTTCTTTTGTCTCTAGGACCCGATCCTGGAATTTGTCTATTCTTGAGTCAGTCGGATCACAGACTCTGGGGTTCTTTGTCATCATGTCTTCTTTTGCGAGAAGATGTGGCTGCATGGAATCCCCGGGCCCAGAATCTAGAGGTTTTCTTGTTCTAAAGTTTGTGGAGAGAAAGAAACACATTTATACCCTAAGGGTATAAATAGAAGTTACCTATCATTTTCACATTTACTGTGATCAAACACTTAGAGAAATTAGAGCGATTTAAAGGTGATTAAGATAATTTAAACAATGTTTTGCTCCTTGTGCTTAGTGGTTGATTAAACAGTGATTTGCAGTGCTTGTTTATGGTCATTCAAAGGTTAACTTGTTGCAGAGTGCCTCCTGTGCTCATCCTTCTCGTATTCCCTGTGTTCCTAGGTAGGCCCTCGACTCCCTTCTATCTAATTTTTGGTTTTCTATTCTCCTTTTCTGTCTCATTTGTTTTTGTTTTGCTTTTCATTTTATTTCTTGTCTCTATTTTTCTTTTCTATTGCCTTCCGTTGGTGGGTTGGCTCTGCCACAGGGTTGTCCGCCCTCTATGTAGTGGTAGTTTTATGTATATTTTGTACATCATTGTTGAATGCTATAAATGCTTCTGTATATTGTGTATATATTATAGTCTTCCTGTATATTTCTATATATACATCTATTTTTGTGATCAGCCTGTGAGTTTTTCTTCAGCCCTTGTAGTGCTTTGACTCTTGTATATTTAGTATATATTGTATGTATATCCTTCCATCTATATGGAGCTCTTTGTGCTCCATCATGACTAAACCAAGTTGTCAAGCTCGTTAGAGAGGTATTCACCATGGTCTAAACTTGGCACCTCGCTGGTTTGAGCCATGGCAGCTTTCTCTCTCCTCTACCATGTCATCTTTAATGGTGGGATTAATTCCCCGTGAGTGGGGCATTCAAGTCCCATCCCATCTAGCATTTACTTCCCCTGTGTCATCCCCACTTGTCACCATTAATGCCATTACACTGCCTGTCATGTGGCCACATGATGACCCATGTCTGCCAAGTACGGCTCACTGTCAGTCACGTCGACAACGGCTGGTTCTTCCAGACTCTGGGTGCTAAGAAGCCCCTGGGTCTTCATGTCATTTTGTCTCCCAACCTAATACCCTGGAACCTCCGGGTGTTTATCAGAATCCAATCCATTTCAACCTTAATATTTTGGGATTCTTGATACATGCTAACACTTTTGTACAAGTGCAAAATGGCGGTGAATTCCCCGGAGTCCTTAAATTAATTTTTTTATTATATCATGTATTGATGATTCTCTGGTCTTTTAGGTTGTGGATAGATTGATCAAGATGTCAAAAGTAACCTCTCCTCCTAATAGTCTAGAGCTTCCTGCTACCTCCACTTGGGTAGCTACAGAAACCAAGGCCAAAAAGATGTTGGCCAAGTTGCCGCTGACTTCCAAGTACCCGAAGGAGGGTGCTCTCATAGGGTCCAAGGTGGACTCTAAATTGCAAGAGATAACAAACATAGAGCCTGGATTATGGGCTGAAATGTAGGGCTTTGTCCAAGCCATATACCAACAAAGGACGGTTGGAGATGATATGGCAAAATATTTGGCCACCTCTGAGATCATCAAAGCTGCAAGTTTTCCCTACTCAGTGCAAGCACCGGAGCTGATACTACAACTGGCAACACTCTACAACACCTCCACTCGGGTTGTTCTCCTCGCTGATCCGCGACCACTACACTATCCAGCGACTATCATCAATCTAGATGCAACTACTTTTTGTTTGAGGCTAGGGATCCCTCAATTCAAGGGAGTCATTGTTCCCTGCCGAGCCACATCATTAAAATAGTTTGAAGGGGCTTCCCTTCTTTCCCGAAAAAATCTCAACTCCCATTGGCTAAAGTCCCCGAGAAGGGACTATAAAAAGATGAAGTTGGAGATCCCCCACGAGAATTTTAAAGAACCTATCCAAGCAGGCATCATATTCCTATACAGGCTCTTTGGAGAGCCCCATGCCCAAGATTTCTTGGCATGGATGTATTACTTTCTCTACTCCATCACTACTCGCAGTCAGACTTTCAATTGGGAGTCCATCATCGCCAACCATGTGGACACGTAGCTAAAGAGTTTCCTTCAGACCTCCAAGTTTCACATGACATCCTACATACTATGAGCACTGGCCCAACAGAGACAACCTTTCAGGGTTTTCAGACAATGGGCGTTCTTGGGAACAACCTTGGCCAGTTGACGTCATGGGATCATTATCCCCAGGTCCAGTGGGAACTTAGCTTCCCAAATTTTTGTAGGGTAAATTATGTGTTTATTTACAAGAATATTTTGACACTCACGCGGGACTCTAGATACCAGTTATCACAAGAGGCGATGAACTTGGTGATCACCTATGAGAATTATTTTATTCAATTGTGGTAGCATACATATATTTGGGTGACCGAATTCTCTAGGAAACCCTATCTTCTTCATCGGTATTACAGGGATAGAATTATTCTTTTAGAGTTCTACAGATAGATTCTAGAGCTGCACGCCCTCTTCATAATGAAGAAGGTTACCAACGTTCCATTCCCAATCTCTTATGGGAACTATTGGTGTTGTCTGGCTGTAGAAAAGGAGGAAGATAGTGAACTAAAGAGTCTCAGACTGGTGGAATTCCACCATACCATAAACAATTTTGATCCATTGGGTAAGATAGCACTAGAGCTTCCCCGAGTGTCCCCACCACATAAAGAAGATATTGAAGATTTCTTGGTGGATTGCTAGGATCGTTTTGATATCTGATCCCACCAACATTCGCAGATGTCTAAAGACTTGATGAAATCCCTTGACCTTCAGGGTTTCCCAAAGGGTTTTTCAGATGACGGGCCCCTAGAGGACCCATTGTACAAAGAACATGGATTAGATAAGTTTGATCTCCCTTTGATGGATTGGGCCACCCTAGAAGATTTAAAAATTGAGAGGGTGTGTCGCCCCATTATAGAAAACACACAGCCGTATTTTGAGCGGGTGTGTCCTAGGAGCACCTGGAAAGGACCAATTGTTTGGAGGTGCGCTTTGACGTTTAGAGCCATAGGATCCAACATAAGAAAGGGGAATGAGAAAGAAGATACTCTAGCCCAGGTGCCTCCCAAGGGTTTTCTCCCCATAATGGCAAAGGTACAAGAGAAAATGGAGGCGTCGAGGCTGAAAACATAGAGAATAAGTGCGCAACTATCTCAGGGCCTCCTCGCAACTCCGGTAGCATCTGCTCGCCCGATAGGATCCCCATCATTGGCCACACTTATGAGTAGGTAGATGTTCATTGAGGTGGAGTCTACAAGTATTTTGGATGCTGAGACTCCACTACAAAGAAAGAAGAAGTACAAGGTGGACCCCACCCCAAGCGCAGACACGGGCCCCGGTATGGCTAACATGCCCCCAGTAGATGTCAATTTGGATTCCCCTGAACTTGAGAATATTTAAGATACCTCTCCCCCACATGAATACTTCAATGATGTCTTCGGGACAGATGAGATCATCAACCTACATGGGGATATAGATAGCACGGTGGAAGAAATCGCCACTCAGGAAAAAGAAGAGATCCCTGCTGAGAAGGAGGTCTCGGAGCAAGAAGTTGCCACAGAGTAGGAAGTCTGGGAAGAAACAAAAAAGGAGCCTGAGTGGGATAAAACACCAATCCAAGAGACCGAGTATGAACCAAGGCAAACAAAAGATGAGGAACCATTGACTGCGGAAATTGGACCCACAGGATCAACCGTACCCCTATTCATCAAGCTCCAAATGCCTTCGGTTACTCCAAGTGACCAAATGCCTCAGAGTACATTCGGGGAGGTGATCATAGCAAGCCAATAGTTGAACCTAGGATGGACACCTCTGCCACCTCAGGAAGAAATTCCAATGGAGGAAGATATCCCGGTGAGTGAGGCCAAGGAAGAACAACAGTAGCAGGATGAGGGTAGAACCCTTGAGGATACAAACATTGACTCACCTGATGTTGAGAAGAATGAGGAAATCCCTAAAGATACATGTGATGCAAACACAAGTGGAGAAAAAACCCCAGACATCATGAAAGAAGATGCCACCAGGGCAGAAAATACTAAGGCCTTTGGAGAACGGGAGAGGGAACAAGAACACGAGCAAGGAAATGAAAAAGAACCTGATGACAATATTGATACCGGGAATGCACTGCCAAATTTTGAAAGGAACCTCGATGCCTAGGTCCTAACAACAAAGCCACCCCAGCTGCCCCAATGGATGGTGGAATATAGAAAGAGGAAGGCACTAACAGTTGCAAGAGGTTCTCCACTCTCCTTGGTTGAGATGATGGCCCAGAATGTTGAGGCCAAGAAGCCTAAGAAGGCCCGGATAGTCCATACCTTTCAAACCGGTCCAGAAGGAAGTATAGTTGCGACAATTGCAACACCTCCCCCAGATGAAGATGCAACAGTAATAAATCCCAAGGATTATGTGATCTCAGAGGTAACACTGGGGAGCAGAGATAAGCAGGGCGAGTTGGACCTGCTGAGGGAGGCCACTAAAGTAGTGGAGGCCCGGTATAATAAACAGACCCTGAAGTTGAAAAGAAGCTTGAGGCTGTCCATGATCGATGGGACAGTATTAAAGACATAGATGAGGATGGCATAAGCCAAGTTTTGGAAGCATTTAAGAATAGTAAAGGGAAATAAGGTTCTCTGGATTCCAAAGATTTTCACTAGCAGGATGGATTCTTTGAACATTCTTTATTCTTGGAGCGCAAGCTCCCAGATCCCAGAGACTCGAATCCAATAATTTTTTATTCTTTTAATGACCCACATCCAGGTTCCCTGGAGCTGAGTGATCATTATCAGGAAGTTGATAAGGGTGTCAGAAAACATGTGACCCCAGCAAGGCACATCAACTCGAGGGATGGTTCTGACAGGTGGTCTTCCCAATGCGTCGCTCCAGCATTAAACGCATGGTGCATCAGAGATAGTGAGCCACTTTTACATTGATTAGGCATGTAGCCTCGATCCTTGGGGGATCAGATTTATTCTATTCTCCCTCTGGCTCTCTTCTCAAGGCTAATTCTTCCATACCTCTTTTCTTGTCTTCTTCTACTGATCTGTTGAACCTCTGCTCTTTTTGAGGTTATTGTAACATGGTGCAGGTAGTATCGGCCACCGAAAATGATATTTTATTGTTGAGTGTAAAGTTGGATTAGGTTAAATTTAGGGCAAACTTTGTGTATAAATAATAAGTCTGACCTCATTCCAAGGGTCGGCAAAATTGATGATTTTGCAGTCCATAGCAGTAGCATTTTAGAATTTCATTTCTTATGGTTGTAGATCTCAATGCTCTTTAGTTCTTAGAAGTTCTCAGTAGATAGATACTCCCTTGGAGCCATTATTGTACACACCAGTGATGCTAGAAAACCATTAATGAAGAAGGAAGTGTTGCCTCCACTTTTAAACATGTAGCCATTTCAGAAAAGTGGAAGTTTTGCGTCTTAGTGAAGTTTAATCGCGTTTGAGTCTAGGTCAATGTCCTTTAAGTAATTGGGAATCACCATCGGATTTTCCACTTTTCCCTTCTTTCTCCACATCCCCTTAGCCGGGTGGATTCCTTCCTCATGCATGATAAGTCCGCAGGTAGTCTAGTGCCTAATCCGATGGGGGTTCTCACATCATTTTGATTCTTGCAGAACTAATCATCACTGGCGGAATTCTCCATTCAACAGTTAAACAAGGGCTTGCGAAATTTCAGAAATCATCTTCTCAATTGCGGGTTTCTACCAGCGAAGTTGATTTTTTGCTTAGTATGAATGGCAATGTTTGCAGAAGTATATTATGAAAAGAAATGGTCTTGGACAGTGAAATTGTTACCTACAACATAGAAACGGATTCGGGGACCAGTTAAAAGGAAATTTGGAATCAAGAAATACTCAAAGCGGAGAATTAGAATTCAGCTTCTCCGTGGCGGAATTCTACCTAAGAAGGTAATTTTCCGCAAAGGCAAAAAAGAAGAAAGAGCACTGTGGTGGACCCCACAACAGGTTTTCGAAGCACTTTTTCAATTTTCCGAGTAAGAGAGAAATGTTTAAAAGGAAATTTGGAATCAAGAAAGACTCAAAGCGGAGAATTAGAATTCAGCTTCTCCGTGGCGGAATTCTACCTAAGAA
>MU225484.1:224679-249210 GCA_018584345.1 Thuja plicata
ATTATATTTTGGAGGAAGAATCTTACATGTCCCCTTTGGATATATTCTTTAGTTTGGAAAGATATAAAGGTGAACCTGCACTACATTTGTTCATGAGAATGATAAAGATCTATCAGGAAATACCTTCGGATATTAGCCTTCTGGGAAGGGAATTAATGCATAAACTTTGTGAGTTGGGAATCTACCATGATTCTCAACTACTAGTTTTTCTTGAGAAAATATATGAAGTATTGAGGGAAGAAAAGAATGATGACATAGAGGAAGAAAATTCGGATTAGATTGAAGTAGAATCTGTACGTAGTGAAATTTGCATGGAAACAGGTATCAATGATTATGATGATGAGAAAAAAGATCTTCTCAATACAGGAGAAATCTCATATTTACTAAACATGGAATATCAAAAAAATGTTGAGAAGAGTGGTCAAATTTTTTTCTCAATGCACCATGATAAGCAAGTTAATGGATCAGTACATACTCAGGGGGTACTAGATGAAGAAGATGATAAATTTCAAGAATCAAATAACGGAGATGAAATAGAACAAAATACAACATATGAACATGAAGAAGTTTCAAATGAAATATATCATGGAGATATGCCCGAGTTCTCTATACCCTTGAATCCATTATTTAAAGAACATTTTATATACAATCAAGTCCATCAACATCATGATAAAGATAGTGAGCCTAGTGATCATTTTGAAGATGATGAAACTCAAAATATGTATGGGGAAGTGTATTCAGAAAGTGAGACATGCATTATTTCATCCTATGAGCATAAGTTGTATCAAACATGTGAAGATGAGATGGAATCAAACAGACATAATGAGGAGAATATTTTAAAGATTAGTTCTGAAAATTATTCGAGTATCCTGTCTGAGCAAATTCTTGATAAGAAGGAAGTTCCTGAGTGTGAGTTATCTCCAAATCCTTTTTGTGAAAAGAAACAACATCTTGAGTCTATGGAAGATTGTGTACATAAAGGCATCCAAGTAGAAGAGCTTAATCTAGTTACTTGTAGGGTTGATCAAATGCATGGGAATCTTCTATTTAGCAAGGACTACAATGCACCTTCTGACTTTTCTAAAGGTAAAAAAAATTCAAAGCGTGTTAATAAAGAAATGAATGTTGTCCATGAAAGTGATGGCATCATATTCAGGAGCTCTACAGTATTACATGATCAAAATTATGTGTTCGATAGAGGAAAGAAGCAGTATTGATTTTTTGGGGGGCTTGGGGCCACCCAATTGAATGTTCCTATGAAAGTTCTTCATGAGCCTATTGGTATAAAGATAAATCATAAATATGAGAACCAAAACACTTTGCATCAGATTAAGTGTGGATACTTGGTCTTCTTCTCCAGAGATAGCTGGAATCTCGCTATACTCACAGGGAGCATACGTCCCCAGAAAGAGACACTGGTGGTACCCTAAATTTTGATAATTTAGAAGTCCCAATCCATTATCAAGAAGCATGTTTCTCCATACTAAAAAAGATAAAAGGAAGGAAGCTTTATGACACAAATAAATAGAACTTACTAATTGAAGCCTTCAAAAAATGTTAGAATTTAGATTTGCTACTAAGATGATTTTGACAGACGATAAAGATGGTCAAATTTTAAAAATCTAAAAAATGACCCAGTTCGGGAAATCAAATTTCCTATCTCCAGCATAAATATTAGATTTTCAAAAGGTGTTTTGGATTTTTGACAAAAGCCAAATCTGAAAGTTAGGTAGTTATTTTTTAGTTAGTTTATTGTTTTTTCAAAATAAATTGTAATAAGAGTTGTGTCTTTTCACCCTAAAGAGGTGTGAAAGCCACTCAAACACATATATATACATAATGTAAAATTTAAAGAAAGGAGAATACAATATAATACAATTTCACATATTTGGATGGTTTTGGATCAACAACTATAACATGGACCTGGATGTACTATTTATTTAAAATCAATAAAGATAAGTCTTTTTTCTTCATAGATGCAATTGTTTCATTAATAATTTTACAATTAAAGTCCCTCGGATAAACCAATAGAACTTCTTCAAAGTGATAGTTTGATGTGCATGCTTCTTGATTTGATTCAATATAGTTTATATCTTCAATTGGTTTTCTCATTTTGCATGGTTAAATTCTGTTGATTGAGGCGTCAGTCAATTGGGCTGTCATCTGAGAAGTATTACCCTTTTGAAATATCTTTGAATTTGTTTTAGGTTGCATGTACACTCCATAACACCTTTGAAGTGATAAGTTTTCTTGTAAAACTGTCTCTGAGGTTGAACATAAGATTGTAATGATAGTGATTCTATTTCCCATAGTTGATTAAGGCACTGGTCTTTATTGATTATTTGGATTATAGTTATTTCATTCATTGTTTATAGTTTCGTGATATCTTATCAATCTGTTCATTTCAAATTATGTACACATTTAACAAACCTTCTTTCAATTACTTAAAGTATTTCAATTTACAGTTCATGATATATTGCTTTCAGTTAGATTTCTTTCAAGTGCCTTGCCCTACTTGAGAGAGAAGGTTGAAGTGTTACTTATCTGCTATAAAAAACCATGTAGCTTGAAGGATAAGTCAAGGTATAGGCCTACCAGCCTTGGTTTTGCAAAGCCAAAATTATAGAATTTCCAACCTTGCCTTGGTTTTGACTTGCTAGTTGGCCAAATCACTTGGGTTTCTCATCATTGGATAGTCAAAATCCATAGGAAATCCAATTTGTTGATTTGAGCACCAACACATCGCTCCACTAAAAATGGGGAAATAAAAGAATCAGTAGCTCCTGAATAAAAGAGGTTAGTGATGGTACTACCTCGAATCATACCTGTTGCCTCGATCACTGTGGCTTAATGCTCAGCTTGGCGGTTATCAATCACTACAAAGACACTGTAGGACTTACCGAAGTCCCCAACCGTTGGCCTCTGATGTTGTTGGATGTGAACTACCACCCAGGGGACAATCCCTAGCAAAGTGCCCTATGCCTCCACATGTGAAACAAGGCCCTCAAAACTGTATCTATAGTCCTTGAGATCTGATGTGTTGTGATCGCCCTGTCCTACTAGAACTAGTAAAACCATCTCGAGAGGTCTACTGAGTCCTCGCTAGAGGTGTGAATGGTGTTTGTGACCTCTGATCTCGCCTAGGCCCCTTTGCTTGCCACTGCTTGGGCTTAAAGCCCTATTGTCCCTGTGCCAATCTAGTCCTCTGACTCTGCTGAGTCTATTGTGGCTGAGGGTGTGGGGCTCTAAAAGTCCCTGA
Source organism: Thuja plicata (assembly GCA_018584345.1). Taxonomy (NCBI): domain Eukaryota; kingdom Viridiplantae; phylum Streptophyta; class Pinopsida; order Cupressales; family Cupressaceae; genus Thuja; species Thuja plicata. The sequence goes on from MU225484.1 coordinate 227,939, forward strand.
TGAGTGCCTCTAATTCCCATTACAAGGGGGTCTATGATATCCTGCACTCTGAGGTGTGGAATTTTGGTTCTGTGATCGATCTCGAGTATCGTGTCCCCTGCCCTACACCTCCTCTGCAATCAAGGCCTTCTCTATGGCCTCTCATAGATCCACTAGTGCTGCCATTCGTACTCATCCTGAAATAGATGCATTCAACCCCTTAACAAAGCGGTTGACATGAAGGTTCTCATCCTTCATGTAATCTACATGAGGAAGGAACTCGAGAAAACTACTCTTATACTGAGCAACAGATAAACCCCTCTGTTGCAGATCATGGAACTTGTCTATATGACGCTGCCTATAATTCTCTGAGAGGTAATGGTCTCTGAATCTCTACAAATAGGATTCCCAGGTGAGGGTGTCAATAACCAAGTTACTCTTGTACACTTCCTGGCGCCACCAAATCGATGTGCCTCCTCTCAACAAGAGGATGGCCAATTGAGCTCGCACATTGATCTCACATGCGCGTAACACAAAGCATCTCTCTAAGCTCAGTAACCATGTCTCAGACTCAATACCGTCTGTGGCTCCTGAAAAGGGTGGTGGTCTAAGGTGGAGAAAATCCTTAACCTGGTCCCCCACATCCTGGGGTGCTCCTCTACCTGTCTATGATACAAACCCTAGGAGGGGTCCTGCCATGTGAACGGACTCTCCATCCTACTCTGCCTTCTCCTCATCTCGTCGAGGAGGAGGGCTCCTACTACGCTCATAGGCTACTCCCCCCTCCCTGCTATTCGGTTTGCAAGTGGTAACCTATCCATAAGAATCCTTGCTAGTTTCTAGAGAGCATTAAGTACCTTCTGATTTGGATTCGGGGGTGGAATGGGTGGAGGCTCCTGCTCCACATTAGCATCCACCCTAGCACCCTCCGCTTCTTGCTTATCATGAGCTGGTGCCACACGGGTACGACCCTGACCCCTCCCATGTTGGCGAGTCTGCCGAATGACGGGAGGCATCCTACAAGTTAAAGAAAAGTTTAATGGTTATTTAAGGATAACGCAATGGGTCTAAGGTTCCAAGGTTGAAACATGGCTAGTATTATGGCCATATGTTTAGAGTGTTAGAGAGTTAAGGTAGAGAATAGTCAACCAGGAAGAGTTATTCAGCCACATGAGATACCGGTGTGGAAGTGGGACACCATTTCCATGGACTTTATTGTTGGGTTACCTATGTCTTCTCACCGTCATTCTCTCTTTTTCTCCATTCTGAAACCCTAATCTAAGTTCTCCTCACCAATATCTTTTTGCTAAAGATTTGCAAGTTTAAAATGGTGTTAATGGTGGAGCAAACAAAGAAAGAAACCAATACACATAGATGCATATACAAGATATATGTATGTATTCTATGTGTATATGTCGGCCATCTTTATATTTCCTTTGCTTTAGATTTTTTTTAGATTATAAAAATTCTGTATTATTATGCCTTTGAGCAGGTCTCTATGTTTTTAAATGGATTCTACAGTTTTTTACTTTTTTATGTTGTTATTTCTTCTTATTAGTTGATTTCTTAGTTATGGAACTTTAAAATTTACTTAAGTATTATATTGTATGTATTTTTCTTTTCAGAAATATGCTACTTTGTTTAACTAATGTAGTCCACTAGTTTCTTAAAAGACATATAAATACATCACTTTTTTTTATAAAGAAATATATATTTAATCCTTAGAATCTATATTACATAGAATAGAAAAGTATATCTTAGATAAGTACATAATACAGTTTGATAAATCAAAGTTTAGATTTTTTTTTTAAAAACAAAATAGAAATGCATAACACAAAAATGTACAAAAAACAAAAGATTGAAAATGAATTATTAAATACAAAAGAAATGTCTCTGTTCAAAGATTAGTGCCAGAATTTAAAATATTAATTACTTATAAGATTGTCCTTTAATGTTTCTTTTGTTTATACCAAAGCACAGAAATGTATAAGTTATGTTTTATTCTTATAGATTAAATTTTAATATAGAATACATACATAAAATATCTATGTTTCCTTCTTGTTGCAAATGTATCGTTTTATAAGTTTTCTAAAAAAAAAGAAATTTTATTTCCTCTATATGAGATCATATATTTAATATTGGAGTAGAAATGCAGAACTTAAATGTACATGAAGAAAATATAAATATGTTTATCTTTCAACCTCTCATAGTTAAATTTATTAAACAATGTTTACATTAAAATGAAACCCTTCCCCTTTTAGCACAAAGAACCTAATATCATGAAATACCTCCAGCATAAACAAGTAAAAAATAGAAAAATCCATTTAAAAATACAGAGACCTGTTCGAAAGGCATAATAATATAGAATTTTTATAATCCAAAAAAAAAAACTAAAGAAAAGGAAATATAAAGATGGCTGACATATACACATAGAATACATACATATATCTTGTATATGCATCTATGTGTATTGGTTGCTTTCTTTGTTTTCTCCACCATTAACACCATTTTCAACCTGCAAATCTTTAATTAAAAAAAAATGGTGAGAACTTAGATTAGGGTTTCAGAATAGAGAAAAAGAGAGAACGAGGAGGTAATCCTCATCTTAAGGCACTAGCAATTGGGCCCTAACCCTAATTTCAAATTAGGGCTAGGGATTCTCTAGAAGACTGACTTCTTCATTTTAAATAAAAGTTCTTATGGTTCTTTTGGTGGGGTTTTATGTTTCCTTCTTTTTGGGTGGTTAATATTAATAATGATTAAGTTTTACTTAGTTTTTAGAAATCATAGTAAAGAAATTAGAATATTATTTTTTGAGCTTTAATTATGATGTTAAGTAATTTATTTACAACTATAGACTTTATTGTAATCCCTTTTATAAAGGTAACATTTTTTAATTTAATTAATTAAAGTTTAAAATCTAAGATTTCTTAGATTATTAAAATATAAATGGTGTGGTGATTTAATAATGTTTTAGAAAGGTAACATTTTTAATTTAATTAAATTAAAGTTTAAATCTAGGATTTGCTTAGATTATTTAAATATAAATTAAATAGACCCTAGTCTTATTGCTTTTAAATTTATATAAAAAGAAATAAAAAGATTTGATACAATAATATTTTGCTTTTGTGAGCTTTTATTTATTTATTTATTTATTTAAGAGAACTATTTAAAGAAAGTTAAAGGAATATATTTTAAATACTTATATTTAGGCAGAAAGTATTTCAAAGGAAGATTTTTATAAAAATCAGATTTGGCATATATATTTATATTTAGGCAAAAAGTATTTTAAAAGGCAGATTTTTGAAAAAAAATCAGATTATATATATATAATATACCCTAGCCTTAAATCTTTTAAATTTAACATTAGAGATTATTTTAAAATTTGACCTTTCTTAATTTGGTATGAGAGCCATGTTTCAACCTTGGAACCTTAAACTCATTACGTTTATCCTTAATAACCTTTAAACTTTGCTTAAACATGTAGGATGTCTCCCATCCCTCGGCAAGCTCACCGACGTAGGAGAGGTCAGGGTCGTACCCATGTCGCACCAGTTCATGATAAGCGAGAAGCAGAGGTTGCTAGGGAGGATGCAGAAGTGGAGCAAGAACCTCCACCAGTTGCACCCCCGAATCCTAATCTGGAGGTACTTAATGCTCTCTAGAATCTAGCAAGGATTCTTATGGATAGGTTGCCACTTAGAGACCAGATAGCGGGACTAGGGGGAGAAGCCCGTGAGAGAAGTAGGAGTCCTCCTCCTCGACGAGTTGAGGAGCAGGCTAAGCAGGATGGGGAGTCTATTCACATGGCAGGACCACTCCCAGGGTTGGTACCTTAAGTAGTTAGAGGAGTGCCCCAGGATGTGGGGGACCAAGTTAAGGATTTTCTCCACCTCAGACTACCACTCTTTTTAGGAGCCACAGACGGCATTGAGGCTGAGACATGGTTGTTGAGTTTAGAGAGATGCTTTAGGTTGCATGCATGTGAGAGCTCGATTGGCCATCCTCTTGTTGAGAGGAGGCACATCAGTTTGGTGGCACCAGGAAGTGTACAAGAGTAACCTAGTTATTAACATCCTCACCTGGGAGTCCTTTTTGGAGAGATTTAGAGACCGTTACCTCTTAGAGCATTAGAGGCAGCGTTGTATAGATGAGTTCCATGATCTGTAGTAGAGGGGTTTATCTATTGCTCAATATGAGAGAAGATTTCTCGAGCTCTTACCTCATGTAGAGTAAATGAAGGAAGAGAAGCTCTGTGTCAACCGCTTGTTAAGTCTGGACCAGTGCGCATGGAAGCACCAGTGGATCTTTGAGAGGCTGTAGAGAAGGCCTTGATTGCAGAGGAGGGGCAGGGCAGAGGACACAATACTCGGGATCAGTCACAGAACCAAAATCCTGCACCTTAGAGAACAGGTTATCATAGACCGGCCTCATGGAAGGGGAATCACAGGCACTCCTCGGGGACCTTCAGAGCCCTACAACCTCATCCACAGCAGACTCAGTAGAGTCAGAGGACTAGACCAACACAAGGACAATAGGGCTTTAAGCCTAAGCAGTGGTAGGCACACGGGCCTATATGAGATCATAGGTCATAGGCACCATTCACACCTCCAGCATGGACTCAGTAGACCTCCCAAGGTGGTTTCAACAGTTTTAGTAGGACAGGGGGATCACAACACACTAGATCACAAGGCATTCAGATACAGTCCCGAGGGCATTGTTTCACATGTGGAGCCATAGGGAACTTTGCTAGGGATTGTCCCCATGGTGGTAGTTCACATCTAGAAACATATAAGGTCATGGTTGGAGACATGGGTAAGTCCCATAGAGTCTTTTTAGCGGTTGATAACCGCCAAGCAGAGAATCAGGCCACATTGATCGAGGTAGTAGGTATGATTTGAGGTAGTACTATCACTATCCTTTTTTATTCTAGAGCTATTGATTCTTTTATTTCCCCATTTGTAGTGGAGCAATGTGGGCTAGTGGAAGCTAGACAGGAGGTCAAATGGGAAGTGGAGTTAGCATCTGGTGCTAGGGTATCAGTTGATTCTATAGTCAGAGACAATCAGTTGCGGATAGGAGACATGACCTCTAGGATTGATTTAGGATTGATTTATGTATCACCCCTCTCGCTTCTTATGATGTAGTCCTTGGCATGGATTGGCTTTGTGCCCAGAGTGCCAAGATGGATTGTAGACAGAAGATGGTCGAATGTGTAGATGGCTTAGGTTAACCAATGGTTATTTTAGGGGTCTAGAGACCCATATCTCTTCGTGTGATCTCTTCCATGTAGATTAAGCGCTGCATGTGCAAGGGATGTCAATTATTTGCTATTACCATCAGTGACAAAGAGGAGGAGGAGGAGGAGGAGAAGGGAACCTCCCTTGATGACTTCCCTATATTACAGGAATTTGTAGATGTCTTTCCCTCAGAGCTACCTGGTATGCCTCCACCTAGGGCATTTGAATTCCATATAGACCTTGTGCCAGGGGCTGTGCCCATATCTAGAGCCCTGTACATGATGACTACTCATGAGCTCGATGAGCTCAAGGTCCAGTTGGAGGAGCTCTTGAAGAAAGGTCACATTCACCCTAGTGTTTCACTATGGGGAGCACCTGTCATCTTCGTTAAGAAGAAGGATGGATCACTTAGGTTGTACATGGATTATCGTCAGATAAATAAAGTAACAATCAAGAATCGGTATTCACTCCCTAGGATCAATGATTTAATTCATCAGCTTCAGGGTGCCCCTATATTCTCAAAGATTGATCTAAAATCCAAATACCATCAGTTGAGGATTGTGGAGAGTAATATCCACAAGACATCTTTCCACACGATATATGGACACTATGAGTTTACCGTGGTTCCTTTTGGCCTCACGAATGCTCTAGCAGTATTAATGAGCCTTATGAATGGAGTATTCCATACATTCCTGGACAGATTTGTTGTTGTGTTCCTAGATGACATCTTGATATACTCTCGTAATGATGAGGAACATAAGGAACACCTGAGACAAGTTTTGCAGTGCCTAAGAGATAATCAGTTGTATTAGGAATTCATTGGTAAATAATTTGTATTTGTACTTAACTTGGTAATGTAATTTTTACATTGTCAATACATGTGGCCAGTGTAAAAATAATGTTATGAAATAAATTAGATAACTAAGATAAAAATCTTGACTTATTTTGAACTAATGTGAAGAGGTAGTTGTGAAACCAAGTTTAGACTTAACTCTAGGAAACTTACAAAAATTCTTTTGAGAAAGCTAGACCCTTGTACACTCATGGGTTGAGGGACATTGACTCACGTAATGATTACTCCTCAAACCTAGCTTTGAAATTGGACATATTACCCCCTTGAAATCAACCGCATCATTTTAATTTGCTTTCTCATATTGGCACTTAGTAAGCTAGAGAGTACAGTCACTTCAACCCTTAGTAAACTTTTCAAAAAAACATTTTGTTGTGTTTCTGCATGCAAATTTGGGAACACTCTACAAGCATAAAATTATTTTAAGGAAGAAGCATGAGGACATGATATTATGGATTGATAAGTCATATAAAATCTCTTTTACAAGAGTCCTACAAAATCTCTTTCACTTATCTACCACTAAAAATTTACATGCATGGATTGAACAAATACAGTTATCCCAGTTATGAAATTGGCAAGGGCATGTCAATCCATTGTAACTGCGAGTTCGCAGAGCTCCAATCTAACGGAGAGTCCGGTGAACCTAATTGTGATATATCCATTGTTGGCTTATCTTCTAATTCCAAACATAGTTTGCTAAATGCCATTAAATCATATCCTATTCTTTCATCAAATATTCCAGCGAATCTACCCTCATCAAAAAGCCTCGTAAAATATTCCATATTGAAATCATCAATATCGGTAATATTAGGAGAGAAAAACTCTGATTGAAACTTTGTGGTAGAAGCATAATTTTTAGGTTTATGAATTTCAGATGGAGGAGAAGGATTATTAAGTAATGCAGAAGACCCATACATGATTTGAGCGGCATGGTCATATGCAAGAGCGGCCTCATGGGCCGTGTCAAAAGTGTCGAGCTAGAGGCACCTTCCATTATTGGATTCTCTGATTTCTGCAACCCATTTACCCCACGTCCTCTGCCTCACTACTCTATAATTGAACTGCCCATTTTCAGGCCCACCTTTTCCCTTCATACACCCTTTTCTTGACCCCTTCTTACCTCCCCTTCTTTTCATGTTATTATTACACGAATTTGAACATTCACATTCTTGCAATATCTGTAACACTTTCTCTTTCTTTTGCTTTCTCGCCATTTTTGTCAAACATTTCTAATCAAAATCCCTAATCTGGATGAGGACATAATCGTGGATAAGCTATATAATCTTTGATGGTTAGTAGCAGAGAATTTGCCCTTCCGATAGTTTAAATAGGTCTATAAATGAAAAATCACGCAAGAATCTAAACCGATGAAATAAGGGCCTTAGTCCATATTTATAGGCAGTCGGTGCCTTGATGAATACGTTTCCTAGGGTTTCTAGGAAGTTGAACTAAAAGCACACAATGCCAAATATTTCACCTTTTACAACTGTCACTCATTCCTATTTTAAGTTGTATCGATAGAGAGGAAGCTTCATCGCGAAGGAACCAATGCGATATGCAATTGCATTTATACGTGGAAAGTGAAAGCATATTTATAGGAAAAGACCCTTTTATGGTAATTAAAGGCTCGTTTGGTGCAAGCATTAACCTAGAATAAGCATTAGTTAATGCTAGAATAATTTATCTTTCTGTTTGTGGCATTTTTTGAATTCTTGAATTAGAAAACTAATCCCCATTTTAGGGCCAATGCTTGCATTAGTTAATTCTAAAAAAAGGCTTGAATTCATTTCTTATTCGAGAATAAGCTATTTATGGATTCAAATTTTTTTATTTTTTTTTATTTTAAATTTTTATTTTATCTTTTTGTTTTTAATGTTGTTATATATACACACATATGTGTATATGTATGTGTGTGTATATATACACATGTGTATATACATGTGTATGTATATATATGTGTGTGTATATATACACAAGTGTGTGTATATATACACATGTGTGTGTATATACACATGTGTATAGACAAATGTGTATATACACACACGTGTGTGTGTGTATATATATATATACACACACATGTGTATATATATACACATATGTGTGTATATACACATGTGTGTGTATATACACATGTGTATGTGTGTATATGTATGTGTATATATGTGTATATGTGTACACAAGTTAAAAATACATATTATTCAAATTAATTAAAAAAATGAAAAATAATTCTTATTCCAATTCTACAATATGGGATCCAAACACAGAATAGCTTATTCCAGCTTTCATTTTTAGGATTAATTAATCCAAGAATAGGTCCTTATTCTGGAATAGGCCCATTCTAGATAAGTTAATGTCATGCACCAAACGGGCCCTAAAGTTCAAGGAGTACGCCTTTCTAGACCGTGAGTATACTTTTTTAGACTAGACATTTGACTTTATAGGTTTCTTAAAAGCTTAGCTTTATCTTTTTACTCACTAAAGATTGTGTTGCTTCATCATAGGGAATATCAAATTAGTTGATGTGCCATTTATAAGCTTGGATGGTTAGCTTTGGGGAGATTAAATATATTAAAAAATAAGTGGTATCTATCTACCTTTATCTAATAACTAGCACGTACATCCTAAGGAGGTTTAAAGTTCAAAATTTAATTAGTTTGTAATTGATGGTTGTATATTATAATTTATTCTGTTTGTAATTGGTTTGAAAATATAAGAGATGCTATTTGATGTAGCCCAAAAACCCTTAACAAAAAATATTCAAAAGATACACAAAAAAAATGTTACAGAATTTGAATTCTTCATTAACTTCTACAACTTACTCTGCCTCCAGAATGAAATAAAACTCCTACTTAATACAATTCTGAAAATTACCATATTTGGCAGATTTTCGGGAATAACATATTTTTTCCATTTTTGGTAATTTTCAAAACTCATTCTATGAATCTCGATTTTTCCCAAGAAAAGGTCCCAACTAAGGCAAGTCGAATTGCCAACTAACCCATGAAATCAGAAACATGATTTCAGATTTATTACAAAAAACAAAACTTAAAAACTGGAAAGAAATAGAAAAAGCCAATTTTGGAGGTCAAGATGAAATTTTAGGCTCCCGAAAAAGGTCAAAATGGCCACCAACAAAGCTAGCTAAGTTGGAACTACCATTAACTCTTCTTCATGAATCTACTTATAAAATTTCAGCCAAAACCCACACCGAATCAAAAGTTATGATCCTCTGAAGCTCATGCATCACTTCCAGTCCCTCGATACCCAGGGAAAGCTGACACTTAGAGATAACAGAAGGTGTGAGGAACTCAACTCGGGCAATCAGAGCTGTTGAGGATTATTTTCAGTGCATCTGTAGGCAACAGTGTCTGCTTCCTGCTTGTTTTTTTCTACCATACCAACATTGATGGCTCTCAAGAGGGTTGCTAAATCCATGAAAAAGCTACTAGATGTGACAAGGGAAGAGTTGCCTGGAAAAATGGTTGCTGTAAGATTTTCAGTGATGGAAATCAATGACTTGACAATGTAGCTTAGTAATTTGCGCCAACAGATTTATGGCAAGTTTGTGTGGAATCTGAAGTGGCATGGAAGAAATAGGTATGTTAATGTATGCTCTTGAAAATGTTTGTTCGGTTCCCTTGAGTTTTAGAGAGGTTGAAAATTGAAGGAGAAGAGACAGCTTAGTAGGCCATAATTGAGTTATGCACAAATGGTGTATAAACTAAGGTCTACAAATGGTATATAATTGAGTTATATGGATTTATAAGTTTTTTTGGTGAAGAAAGGATTTTGTCAAAATTTACAATTTTTTTTGCGTAGAGGTTTTGCGACATCTATCATGAATCGACCTGTGAAGAGCCGTAGAGTGCTTTGTTGTTCAAAGAGACCGAAGAAATAACTGGATTTCCCAATTCAATTGGCTTTATTCTATTTTTCTTTTCTACCATGGCGGAAGAGAAACATCTCAAATTATGGGTTTTAGATCAATTACATACTCTACTCGTTTATACCCAACCAGCTGTGGTTTCATTTTTCATTGGATTGGCTAAAATGTCAACTTCAGTTTGGACTTGGCCAACATATTTTGGAATATGGTATTTGATCATCGTCAAAATCATTAGTAGATGAACTTTATATAAAAGTACGATGCAAGCAAAGGTCTCTGATTTGTTTGCAGAAAAGAGTCATGGCGTCCAATAGCATTTCTATCAGGGTTCTATCTATTTGGCTAAAAAAATATTTAGAGAGCTCAAATGAAACAAAAACAAGGAAATAGATATGATCTCTTATATGTGGAAAGGGGAAAAATAAAAACCTCCTTGAAACTCGTAGAGTAGATACGTACAATGTAGATGGTTGTCATTGTCATCTCAAGGAATGGCGTGATTGTAGCAATATAACTCTACTTCTAAATCTAAGGTGTTTTCTTTAGCAGTGGATGATCAGACCAAGTTTTTGAAATTAATTTTAGGTGGTAAGAGGCCTCAAAGAATAGAGGAGGAATTTTTAGGAGCACTGAAGAATCCTTCACAAGTGTCATGTTGCCTTTGAAGTTTCTCAGGCAAAGTATTCAAGAAGGGTCCTGAACAAATCTAGAATAGGATGTCCGGGTGAGGGGCAGATTGCAATGGACTAGTAAGAGCTCCTCAAAACTTACGTGGAAATGTTGAATTTGGCCCTAATTTTGAAGGGTATTATGGAGAAATTGCAGCTTCAATGGGAGTTTTATTTTATTTTCATGGGATGGTTACCTTCATGTGATTGAAGATGTTCGTTATTGTGCCATGGTGGGCTCTTGATTCTAGATTAGAGCGCTGGCATGATATACGGTCTCTTGACAGGTTATGCTCTTTGGAGCATAAGGTTTTGATTTGTGGAGATCAAGTTTTCATGGCATGTTCCTAGGTAATGCAGACATGCAGTGAGAGTTTTGACAATTGGCCTTAACTCTTGATAGTGCTCTTGGTATCGAGTACATTGGTCAATTGACCATGGAGGTGCTCTTGACAACTAAGAGGCTTGGGTGAGGCTAGAGTTCTCTTGGGTTTAGAGAACATTTGTTGAGACAGTTTCTCTTTAGAGGTTTCAACATGAAGACCGAGAAGCCTACACTTATGGATGGACAGGAGTTCATTATGGACCCAGAGGAGTTTTTTCTTGGAGAAGACTCATTGTGACTTGGTGTATCCTGAAGGAGCATTCTCACTTCCCACTTTTGGTCTACTCGCTAGATTTATCTCCTTGTGAATTTGAGTTGAGGAGATGTTTGAGATGGTTCCTAGTTTTGAAATGTTTTTGAGTTTGATCTTCTTGTTTATCAGGGCTTTCATCCATGGTGTTTGGGCATTATAAATGCTCTCATATGGGGAGGTAAAGGAGATCATACTTGGCACATCTGAGCACTTGGCAGTGTTGGTAGAAGGATGAGTTATGGTTTGCATGGATGTCCCTTCCTAGAGTTTTCATTTATGAGATCATCTATGGTTGTTGTACTTTCCAATTTTTAAATCGCTATATGTGGTCTTTTCATGAGGACTTGGAAGATGTCATGTGAGATCTTGCAGTAGGTTGGTTGAAGTTTATATATTATTTCAAGTTATTACCACACCTTTTATGTGCATATTGGTAGGTTTGAGTCAATTTTTGGTTGACATTGCTCATGCAACATGAACATTGTTCTATAATGGTCTTCTATTTCTTTTTACACATCAATGGTTTTTGGTGTGTTTTGTTAGAAGATGGTATTTTTTATATGTTGAATTTTTGTACGAGCTAGTTATGTGGGCATAAATCTACTAATGTTGTATGGCTAGGTTGATGTGATTAGCAACTGGCGGTGGTTGCTATTACAGTTATGGTGATTGTCAATTGACAATTTATTACCAGGGATTTGGTAAGGGAAAGCAGAGTTTAAGTGGGAGGTTGTCCAGATGTGAGGTTGCAGCATGAGTTGAACTTCAAGTGGGAGATTTGGTGGATGTGAAGTCCAACTATTCATTTCTTCTTCCATGACTTTTCATTTCATATTCTTTTGTTTGACTCTTCGTCTTCTCTTGAAGACTATTGTATAAATCTGAGGAGAAATCCCTATATAATAAAACTATAATGACTGAATAACAATTGATGCTCTACTCTCTAATGGATGTAGTCAAATTGCCAAACCACGTTAAATCTTGTCTCTTTTGCTTTCTTGTGTTTTCCCAATTTTACAAAATTGACCATTTCATGTTTTGCGGCTCAGAGATGACTTTCTTGTAAGATTAATTTATTAATGTAAGACTAATTTATTAATTCATTTTAATGGCCCACATGAAGAGGCACATATGATAGGAAGTTACAGTTTGTTAAAAAGGGATTTCACATCTTTAGTGTAATTTTTATTTGATCATTTTTAGAGGAGTAGTTTTCCAAGACTCCTACTTTGATGGACAAGTGGAGTATAACTATTTTGGTAAAACCGGTCCTCTCTCCACCCATAAATTTTTTTTACATAATACCATCAAATGTCGAGTGAGAAAAACTAAAAAATTTATTGGTAAAGGGTAAGAGAGAGAAACCATCTTTTATTTTGCAAAAGGGCATCTTGAAGCAACAAAGGTTGTTGCACTATATTGGAGTAATAAAGATTGTTGCATCAGTCATCTTCCAGATTTTAGCACAAATGGACTCAGGTAAGTAATTAATGATTATTTATTTTTTTCAGCATTATGATACATTTGGTAAAATCATGAAAGTTCCAGGTCTTGAAATTATAGCAGATTCTATTTTAAATTTTGACATGTGGTATCAAAGCCTTGTTGAGAACTCTCATGTTTTTCCATTATATTTGATGATGATTTATACATTTTATTGGATCAAATTTTTTATGCATGCTATAAACATAAAATCATGATTTGGTTTAATACATGGTTGCCTGCATAATAATTTTGTTGTATTGACTATTTTTGTTTGTTGATTTAATGTATATGCAAAATCATTACATTGATTTGAGATCTATATTATGATACGGTTCGGTAGCCACCAAAGTGGTCCAACCGAAATGATATGTAGATATCAAGTTAAATTATTGAATTTTTTAATACTTGTTTCCCGGTGTTAAAAAAATTAATGATTTTGCAAATTGCAATTATTTAATCATTAGAATATTAGGTTGGCCCAAAGGTGCACCATTTAAAAAAAAAAGATTAATTAATTGGAATAGGATGATTGGTGGATATTCACGATTAATGGTTAGTACGAATACCCAAAGGTAACAGACTTACTTAGTTGTGAATCTTTTATCAATTAGTTCTATTAGGTGAAAGGGAATCACCATAATGGTTAATAGTTTACCATAAGATTAACCCAAAGGTACGTCATGGTAATACTATTTATTATTAAGCCATGTGTTTTTTTTCATGTTGGTTATTTTAGTTATAACTCTTAAAATTAATGTTGTGAAAATGAATTTTTGGTTGCAGTGTCAGTTCCTGTTTCGCTACATTCGCATGCTTGTTCTGTTCCGATCTTGATTGGAATGAATTTCTCAGATTGGAGAGAATGGGTTCAGTTTCACCTTGGTGTTTTGGATCTTGATAAAACTCTTGAAACTGAGAAACCGGCTGCTATTACTGATAAAAGCAGTACGGAAGAAAAGAATATATTCAAAGCATGGGAAAGATTGAATAGATTGAGCATTGAGTTTATGCGGATGACTGTAGCAAACAACATAAAGTCAAATCTTCCTGAAACTGACAATGCTAAAGAATTTCTAAAATCTGTAGGAGAGCGTTTCCGAATTGCTAACAAATCCCTTGCTGGAACATTAATGGCTACGCTTACCACCATGAAGTTTGATGGTACACGCGGCATACATGAGCATGTTCTTGAAATGACGAATTTGGCTGCTCAATTAAAGACACTTGAGATAAAGGTGGATGAATTCTTTCTCATGCAATTTATTTTGAACTCCTTTCCTCCTCAGTATGGGCCGTTTCAGATTCACTATAACACTATTAAGGATAAGTGGAATGTGAATGAATTAGCAAGTATGCTCACTCAAGAAGAGGCACGACTTAAGCAACATGGACAACATTTAGTTCATCTCACAACTCAAGGAACCGAAAGGAAAGGGAAAAATCCAAGAAAGGGCATGAAGCGAGTACCACCTAAGGTGTATGAGCCTAATCAAGGTTCTCAGGCCTATAAGAAGGATAGGAACAATGATAAGTGTCACTTCTGTAAAAATTCAGGACACTATCAGAAAGACTGTCAGAAATGTAGGGAATGGTTTGAAAAGAAAGGTATGAATTTAGTTTCTATTTGTTTCGAATCAAACCTAACTGAAGTTCCTTCGAATACTTGGTGGATTGATTCTAGGGCTACTACTCATGTCTCAACTAAGATGCAGGGATTCCTTACAACCTAGACCACAAATCCAAATGAAAATTTTATGTTCATGGGAAATCGGGTTAAAGCTCCAGTTGAAGCCATTGGGACCTATCGCTTATCTCTAGATTCTGGTTATCATTTGGATCTATTTCAGACTCTTTATGTTCCTTCTATTTCCAGGAATTTAATTTCCTTGTCTAAACTTGACATTGCTGAATACTCTTTTAAATTTGAGAATGAAAGTTTCAGTTTGTTTAAGAATACCTCTTTTATTGGTTCAAGCACTCTTTGTGATGGTTTGTACAAATTAAAACTTGATAATCATTTTTCTGAAACTATTCTTATTATGCATCATAATATTGGTACTAAACGTAGTCTCATTAATGAAAATTCCTCATACTTGTGGCATAAACGGCTGGGACATATTTCCATAGAACGATTACTGAGATTAGTAAAATATGGGATTCTCTTAAACCTATATTTTTCTGATTTTGGGGTATGTGTGGATTGTATTAAGGGAAAAAAAACCAAACACACCAAGAAAGGTGCCACACGTAGTACAGAACTTCTTGAAATTATTCATACAAACATTTGTGGGCCTTTTGACAATCCATCTTTTGGTGAAGAAAAGTATTTTATCACCTTTATAGATGATTCTTCACGTTATGGTTATGTCTATTTGCTGCATGAAAAATCTCAGTCCATGGATGCTCTTGAGGTATACATTACTGACGTTGAAAGGCAACTAGATAGAAAGGTGAAAATCATCAGGTCTGATAGAGGTGGGGAATACTATGGAAAGTATGATGAAACAGGGCAGTGCCCTGGCCTGTTTGCTAAACTCCTTGAGAAGCACGACATGTGTGCACAGTATACTATGCCTAGGACACCACAACTGAATGGTGTAGCTAAAAGGTGTAATCGTACTCTACTAGATATGGTTAGGAGTATTTTAATTAATTCCAAATTACCCATGTCATTGTGAATGCATGCTCTTAAGACTGTTGTATACTTATTAAATCGGGTTCCTAGTAAGTTAGTTCCAAAGACCCCTTTTGAAATGTGAACATGAAGGAAGCCGAGTTTGAGACACCTGCATGTTTGGGGTTGTCCAGCGGAAGTTAGAATGTATAATCCGCATGAGAATAAATTGGATTTTAGAATGGTCAGTGGTTACTTTGTTGGTTACCCTGAAAAATCCAAAGGGTGTCAGTTTTACTGTCCTCACCACAGTACGAGAATTGTAGAAACTGGTAATGCTAGGTTTGTTGAAAATGGAGATGTTAGTGGGAGTGTTAAATCACAATGTGCAGTCATCCAAGAAGTTAGGGTACAAGCCCCTGTATCTATGGCTTCAAAGGAAATTGTTGTTCCTACCGTAGTTGAATAACCTGACAACAACAATGAGACTGTCATCAACGAACAACAAATTAATGAACCCCCACTTTATAATGAGACTGTCATCAACGAACCGATAGTAGCAGAACCATAGGCAGTCGCATTAAGAAGATCTCAAAGGGAAAGGAGGTCTTCTATTTTGGATGATTATGTGGTTTATCTACAAGAAGCAGGGACATGTAAGGATCCGGTTTCATTTTCACAAGCCATAGAAAGTAATGATTCTGCTAAATGGATTGATGCCATGAATGATGAATTAAAATCAATGGAACAGAATGGAGTCTGGGATCTTGTTGAATCACCCAAAGGACACAAGAAATTTGGTTGCAAATGGGTCTTTAAGACCAAGCGCGACACTAAGGGCAATATTGAACGACATAAAGCTAGAATTGTGGCCAAAGGTTTCACTCAGAAAGGAGGCATAGATTACAAAGAGACTTTCTCTCCTGTATCCAAGAAAGACTCACTTAGAATCATTTTAGCATTGGTGGCTCATTATGATTTGGAGCTGCACCAAATGGATGTAAAAACTKCTTTTCTGAATGGGAGTTTAGATGAAGAGGTCTATATGGATMAACCTGAAGGTTTCTCCATTAAAGGAAAAGAACACCTGGCTTGCAAACTTAAGAAATCAATATATGGACTTAAACAGGCTTCTCGRCAATGGTACCTTAAGTTCCATGATACCATTACTTCCTTTGGATTTAAGGAAAAMACTGTTGATCGGTGTATATATCTAAAGGTTRGTGGGAGTAAGTTTATATTTCTGATTTTATATGTTGATGATATATTGCTTGCCACCYGTGATTTTGGTTTATTGCAYGAAACCAAGAAATTTCTCTCTATGAACTTTGAAATGAAAGATATRGGTGAGGMATCTTATGTGATAGGAATTGAAATATTYYRGGATCGATCAMGTGGATTKTTAGGATTGTCTCAGAARGCCTATATCGAAAGAGYTCTAGAGAGATTCGGGATGTTGAAGTGTTCAGCTAGTGATGCCCCTATTCAGAAAGGGGATAAATTCAGCCTTATGCAATGTCCACAGAATGAATGGGAACGAAAACAGATGGAAGGGATTCCTTATGCTTCTGCCATAGGAAGTCTAATGTATGCACAGACTTGCACCAGACCAGACATCAGTTTTGTAGTTGGTATGTTGGGAAGATATCAGGTTAATCCTAGATTGGATCACTGGAAAGCTACAAAGAAAGTGGTGAGGTACTTGCAGGGAACAAAGGATTACATGCTCACATTTAGGAGGACTGATAATCTAGAGGTAATTGGCTACTCAGACTCAGATTTTGCTAGATGTGTTGATAGAAGAAAGTCCACTTTTGGTTATTTGTTCCTATTAGCTGGAGCAACAATATCATGGAAAAGTGCAAAGCAAACCATCATTGCTTCATCCACTATGGAAGCTGAATTTGTGGCATGCTTTGAGGCCATGGTTCATGGTTTATGGTTGCAAAATTTTATCTCAGGACTTGGGGTTGCTAACTCTATTGCCAGGCCGCTGAGAATTTATTGTGATAACTCTGCAGCTATATTTTTCTCTAAGAACGACAAGTATTCTAATGGTGCTAAACAAATGGAATTGAAATACTTTGCCGTTAAAGTTGAAGTTCAGAAACATCGAGTGTCAATTGAACATATAAGCATGCTGCTTATGGTTGCAGATCCATTGACAAAAGGATTACCCCCAAAGTTATTTAAGGAACATGCCAATAGAATGGGTATTGAACGTAGCACATAACATTTGTTACTTTTATGTAGTGGATTGCATTATGTTATTTGTTTTGACACTTTGAGATCATTATGTTATTTGTTGTGACACTTTGAGATCTTTATAAAGGTGTTTCTGATTTGTAATTCCTATTTTAGTATGTACGTACATGTATGAGAATGAATGTAGGATGACAGGAATAATCTCTTACAAGGGACATTATTGTTGGACCTTATGAACACACTTCTTATTTATAGACTAAAATTTAAACAAGTTTCAAATGTTGTGGTACATGGAAGGGACTATGTTGCTTTATTAACATGGAACCGCCATGACTCACGTTAGCGGGTTGTTTGATTATAGTATTATGATGATCAACTGAAAGTTAAGATGGATATGATTTTTAGCGCGCCTAATGACTACCCTCTTTCAAACTTTAATGTTAAGTCATCATATGTGCCAAGTGGGAGAATGTAAGATTAATTTATTAATGTAAGACTAATTTATTAATTCATTTTAATGGCCCACATGAAGAGGCACGTATGATAGGAAGTTACGGTTTGTTAAAAAGGGATTTCACATCTTTAGTGTAATTTTTATTTGATCATTTTTAGAGTAGTAGTTTTCCAAGACTCCTACTTTGATGGACAAGTGGAGTATAACTGTTTTGGTAAAACCGGTCCTCTCTCCACCCATAAATGTTTTTTCAGAATACCATCAAATGTTGAGTGAGAAAAACTGAAAAATGTATGGTAAAGGGTAAGAGAGAGAAACCGTCTTTTTATCTTGTAAAAAAGACATCTTGGAGCAACAAAGGCTGCTGCACTATATTGGAGTAATAAAGATTGCTGCATCAGTCATCTTCCAGATTTTAGAAAAAATGGACTCAGGGAAGAAATTAATGATTTTTTTTTTTACACATTATGATACATTTGGTAAAATCATGAAAGTTCCAGGGCTTGAAATTATAGCAGATTCCATTTTAAATTTTAACATTTCTCACCAAGTTTTTATGATGTAAATCTGTACGTAGACCAGATTGCATCTCAATAGAGAAACGTGAGCTCGTTAACTGCGTTATGTCTGTGTACATAGAAATTTGTCGGCACCGCCTGAAAGCTTAGGCTTTGTCCTCTGTGTAAACTCTAAACAACAAATTTGTTTTAACTTCTCGATTTTTGCGTTTAGTATAATAATTACTCCCGTTGTAACAAAATCTAGATCATTTCTCTCCAAATTTTACTGTGTTTAACACGTCATAATGACTCATACCACAGTTTTCTATCAATTTACAGGGAGATATCGGCGAGCGTTGTTCATACCTGGACTCAAACAACAACAAACTTCTGTTTCAAAAATGTTAGATTTGGAGCTACGTCCAAATTCGATTATTTCTGATATCACTCGGGCGTTCCCAATCACCATCACTGTCATCATCGTTATATTGTATATCAGGCGGTTGACGTCATAAGGAAGAGGAGGTAAGAAGAGATTCGTTAGTGTAGTTTTGATATTTTTTAGTTTTTTCAAAATATATGTAATATTGTTTTACAGCTAATCATAAAAATATTTGTTTTTAAAAATTCAATCAATGTTTAACAATACAGTTTAATTATACCAATTCTATTTTTGACTGAACTATGACATTAAAAATTTGATAAATTACTTTATTTTCATGATATTTTATATATGGTGACAAATACTAGCATTTGTCGATTAAATATTGATGTATATAAAATATGTCAAAGGTGTCCATGTTTCCATCAATTACTAAGATGAAATTGGACAAATACTAGCATACTTATATTAAATATTTATATATAAAACACATGGAGAGATATCATTTTTTATGTCTCTATTTTCATCATTTTCTAAGATGAACTAGGCACCTCAATAAGGATATCTGCTGACATATTTTATGTAAAAAATTAAAGATTTTTAATGTAGTTTTTTTGTTGAAATAGGATGAATAACAATGGATACAACAAAAGAAACTACTAATAGTTTCTATCATTAAATGAAATTGAATTACTACCATAATTGTGAGAGAATGTCATTACTTATCAATAGAAATAACAAAAACAAATTTGATTTATTTCTTTAAATGATTCAAATTTTCAATATTTAATTATCTTCTTATTACTAATATTTTTTGAAATAGTTAGGACCATTTAGTGGTTGATTTTGCAAATCTCCTCTATTTCCAAATGTAGCATACAAACCAAACCCCTTAAGTCCTCCACCAAATAGAAGTTATATTTTTTTTATCCAAACTCCCTCTGCACTATCATGCAAATAAAAGGTGATATTGGTAAATACATTGTGCTTTATAACTTGTAGCATTTGATGGAAGCATGAAAATTAGGGTAATTCAAGAATCATTAGTGTCAAAAAAAAATATAAAGTACAAAAATATTTTAAAATGTAATTTAATTTATTTTAAACACACAGATACATAAAAACCATATAGTATAAAAAATTATATTTCACAATTTGCAATAACTTTATTATATCTAATATAAGAAAAAAAAAGTTTATTATATTTGAATTACGAGCAATATACTATGAATTTTCTGTAATAAACCTTCAAATCTTCAACCTAACATTTATAAGAGATATCAACTATTACAAAATTGAAGAAACTAAATATTTGATTTGACATGCTCTTTCATAATTGTCTATTTCATATCCTCATTTTAAATAGAAGTAAAAACTCTTGATCTACAACCTCTATTAATTCGGTGATATGCATGCATAAAAAAAGTCACAATGAAGATTGTGATTCCTTTCCATTAAATAATTTTTTTTTCTTATTCAAACTTCAACTCAAGAAAAAGAAAATATACCAATAATTATTGTTATCTATGATCAAATATTCACGGAAGGAAAAGATTGTTAAATCCATTACATTTATATATTAAAATGGAACAAACTTTGATGATTGAGAGAGGTTTATGAGATGGTCCGTGTAATTTTAGAAACTGAGAAGTGTCATTAATAAAATAATAAGAAAATAAAGATTTTTGTTAAAATAACCATGCAATAGAGGAATGGTATTAATTCTAAGAAGAATGCAACTATCTCTTTCTTAAAACGGGGATCAAGAAATAACAGAAGATTCAAAAACAAACAGACTTGCATGTTAAATATTGAACCATAACTCATTACACAAATTATCTTTATCATAACAAAGACAAAAAACTCTGTACACTAAGTGATGGGATGTAACTTTATAATCTATACATATGCATATACATATATGTATATGTGTATACATATACATATACATATATATATGTATGTGTGTATATACATATACATATGTGTGTGTGTACATATACATATACATATATGTAAAGAGAGAGAGAGAGAGAGAGAGAGAGAGAGAGACTTATATCTAAATTATAATTAATTTCACTTCCAACAATAATATAAAACAAAATATGTAGTAAAATATTATAAAGCATTTCTATCCACTTCATATTGAGTTACAAGTCCGACTTTAAAAATTTATAGTTTTATCATTATTGTAGAAAGGTTATTTTATTCAAAATAATTATTGCTTTTAAATAGTTCTACTAATTATAAACACAAATAAATTTCCAAAATTTACACATGATATCTCAAAAATTAAAAGCTAAAATTATGTTCAAATACTTAATGATTTAGTTTATATGAGTGAAAGAAGATGAAAAATTTGCGCGCACAC
>MU225484.1:263730-283908 GCA_018584345.1 Thuja plicata
CCACCATGCCCTGATTAAGTTACTCATAGAAAGATCTCTTAGGGATGCCTCCCCTATGACATGGGCAGAGTTCATCCATCATAAAACCCTTCAGCCTCAAATTGCCCCTAATGTGCAAGATAATCAAGATAATGTAGTCTCCCCTGATTTAGTTGCCGAGCAAAATAACCAAGGGGCAGAAACCAAAAATTTATAAGAAAATGTGCCTTTAACCGCTCACATGAGCAATATACCTACTGCCACCCAAACCAAAGGAAAACAAAATATAGTAGGAGAAACTTCAGTTCCTGCAGCTGAACTGCAAAACCCTCAAGTCTCAAGAAAGAAGAGAATGAAGTCAGTTCCTGCAGCCACTACTCCTGCAGCAGAGACAACAAAAAGGGTTAGTAAGAAAAAGGTCGTAGAAGTTGAGTAAACCCCTGTAAGAAGAAGCCCTTGGATGAGAGGGTAGATTCCTGAAGTTCCCACCAAAAGCCATCCCTCTTCCCCCAAACAATGTGAGGAGGAAACTCTTATCCATATTATTCCTGATGATTCTCCCAGTCAGTCTGAGATTCCTAACATTTCTCAAAATCTGGAAGAGGAGTGTGAAGATGAGCCAAATGTATGTTAGAATGACCCAGGAGTCAGCCATCAGGATGTTCCAATGCATGAAGAAGAAATCCCTACAACTCACTAGATACCTTGTTAAAGAAATGCTTTAGTTTCTTATAAGCAAACTTGGTTAATACAATTCTTAGAGCAATTATGGAAAGAACAAAGGAAGAAGAATAACCAAGATGAAAGCAGTGGTCTGATTACTCTGAAAATGCTTCTTTTTTAGTTATATAATAAACATGTGCTGACAACCACTCTAAATGGAGAAGAGAAAAATAAATTGCAGAAAGTAATAACAGAACAGGAAAAGGAAATTGCAGAATTGAAATATCAGTTGGCAAAATAGAAACAAAGAATGGACCATGCTCTTAAACTAACTGACCAGGTCATTTCTTGTAGACCTCCACCTAGGGTCTATACTATCTATCTCAAAGAACAATTCCTTCTATTCCAGTTGATGATGACCCTCAAGGATATAAATGCAGAGTTCAAATCAGCCCAGGAATTCTATGGGTTATACCAAACACTTCCATCTTGGCAACAAAACCTACTCTGTGAGTTGTATGTCCATAATTTTATCATCCCTACAGAGACTAAATGGAATCCCCTGCCTTACATAGGGGATATACACCTAAGGGCTCTGATGTCATGGATGCACAACGAGGCCAACTATGATAGGAAATTGGGGAATTACAGAGATCTTGAGAAGACAGAACCCCTACCATTAAGAGCAGAAAGCAGTCAACCAAAAGTATTCATGAGGGATTGGTTTAGACTGACATATGGGAATGTTATAAAGGAGATTAGAGATAAAGTTTTTAAAATCAGAGCAGATGTTTATGCAGAATATGACAGCATGTCCTACTTTGTCTTCCAAAGAGCCTTAACCAGTGCCAGAAGTAGATGGGGAAGATTATCAGAGGTATTTAAAAGATCAGAACCACATAGCCCCATTAACCTTGAAGTAGCTATACACCGGGCACCAAAGTAAATAGCGCTGGGTAGGCAAATCAGGAAGGAGCTCTTGTGTCCACTCACAATGCAGCCACCCATGCTCCTTTGGCCCTTGTATGATATCAAAGCTACCAGACTTGACAGGATGCAGGAAAATCACAAAAGGAAAGTTTGGGAAAGAACAAGGGGATTCTACTACTCCTTTAAGAGCCAGAGGAGGGGAAGAACTGAAGTTGGTGACTATAGGTCAATTTCCAGAAGGTGCAATGCTTGAGGACAAGCATTTGATTAACCAAGGGGCAGATGATAAGGCTAAATTATTGCCTTTGTTTTGTATAATTTTAATACTCTGTTCTAGTTTTTGTCAAAACATTTGAGAGTCTAACCAGTCAGAAACTTGTGATAAAGTCCAGAAAGGACTGATGAACTATGGGTAGATGTTTGTGACATATTTTGCTAATATTATACATATAGTGCAGTATTTCATAAAACCATCATAATCTATATTCTAATATCTAGATATTTAATTTGATTAAGCTTGTTGCATGAATATTTCTATATCATAACTAACTTGACAGGA
Organism: Thuja plicata; assembly: GCA_018584345.1. NCBI lineage: Eukaryota > Viridiplantae > Streptophyta > Pinopsida > Cupressales > Cupressaceae > Thuja > Thuja plicata. Next base: position 265,862 of record MU225484.1, read on the forward strand.
GAGAAAGCGGCTGGAGAGTGGTCGACAACATTCAAGGAGGACTGTTGAGGACCAGCTACGATGGAGTGATCATTACAGCACCAGGAAACATGGCTGCTACAATGGAGCCATTATTCTAGGACGCGGGGATGTAGTGTGCCTATATTCCCTCTGCACTTCATTACGTTGAATTGGTCACCCAAGCTTTACTACCCACGCCGCGGGATGTTGCCTTTCCATCTTCTTCTCCGGCATGTTTTCAGCAAGATAGTTTCGTTTTTGTTTTTGTAATAAATGTTTGATCCTCTATATATAGGGATTGGACTGATAGTTTGAGGTTAGCTAGAACAAAATAGAGACAAATTTTTTTGGAAGAAAATTGATATACATCAATCTATTTCAAGTTCTACGTATTGTTTCTATGTAATGAATTTTTGAAATGCAATGAAATAGTTCTTGGTTTAAATTCTGTGTTCATAGTTTAGTAGAAACTGACCAAGGGGGCCCACTTGGGAGGTGGAATAGGTTAGAATAGAATAGATTTTATTTCCAGCATTTCCAGCATTTCTTGTATTTCAGATAGAAGTTACAATTTCTTCTTGCAGCATCGCAACTTGTGAGTGTTCCTACAGCATCTGCAAGAACAGTTATAATGGATGTTTTAGGTTGAAATCATACGTTTCAGTAGAGTTGCAATTTATATCATTCATTCCAGTAAGAAGATAAATGTATTCTTTTCCTGCAGCACTAGTGTAGGTTTCTTTTATGCATTTTTACCTTTCTGCAGCATAAGCAGAATGACTCCTTAAGGAGCCTAGTGCACATATTGTGCTGACCATTTCAAGTATACGTCCCTAGGTTGACAAGTTGAATGCATCTCATAACGGGAAAAGTAGTCCTTAGATTGAATGAAGCATTCCTAAGAAAGGCCTTGAGCATGATTATTATACACCTATTGTGAGGCGGTTCATCCATAACGAATCACAAAGAGTAATATAACTCAAATTTAAGTATAAACCAAAAATCACCTTAATCATTTGCTCATCATGTAAGATTTCTTAAATAAATCTATATCTTTAATTCTTTCAAGAATCATGAAATACATACATACTGAAGATTAATATAGAAAATACCTACTCATGATTATATCAAGTAGAAATTTGAACAGTTCATGCAACCTTACCTAATGCAATACTCACTCAAACACATAAATTACATAATGTATTTTTTTTCACCTACAACTGTAGTGCAATCTCTGCGATGTCCTTCCCTTATACATACTATCAGGGGTCCACAAAGAACATGATAGAAACAATACTTATCACGAAACATTTTCAACAACGACAAACATTCAGAATAGCCACCCTACAACTCAAAGAAAAACCCAAGTGGGAGAACTTCCAAAGTTCAACATAAAATCATAAAAGGGTACCATTCCAACAATAAATCAAATGTGAATAATGCCACAAAATAGACAATGAAAAGAGATTTGGGTGACTAATCCAGTCGTAAGAAAATTCAAAAGAAATTAGTGTTGACCACATACAACACAACAAGATATCAATCAAACAAAATTAATAACCAATATAAGAACAACATTTCACTTAACAAGGTGACAAGGGTTAGCCACACTCAACGGAGTAGTCGCTTCACGACATCCAAGATCTTTCACGTTAGATGCATTAGAGTATGCACACAATCACTCAAGAAAGACAATTGTTATATTTCTACATCATCTTTATGAAACTTCATGCAATTATATATTCTACTATGTTACTAACATTATCATTTAATCAATCATTTTCAAAATGATACAAATAGGTTAAGAGTTCTACTATGGATGCAATACATAATTTACTTGGGGACTTAGTTCCTTTACCCAATCAATCTATAATAATGAGGTACAATTCCAGATCTATTAATGCACTCTTAATGAATGATATATATATTTCTAACAATGCACAATGTATTTATCAAGCAAGAGTTTACTTTCTAATTTCCATAATCAATCATATTATTTCAAATATGATTACAACACTCACACAATACAGCTCATATAACTCAATTAAAGTCAATTCAATACAACATGCAAGTATAATCATACATGATCAATAACATCACACTCATAGGGCCAAGAAATAGGCCACTCAAGAGAAATCACAAGTCATTCAAAGAGAAAAAAAATAAGCAACAAGGAGTTCTTCAGACTAGGACTCCATCACCACAACACATCACACACAACACACATCAACTATCATGCTATAACAGATGAGGTAGTCAAATGACCATCTCCAAGTCTTCATACAATCCACACAAAACCAAAAGAATCAAGCCATTTGCTCACTATAAAAACACTCCTATAGATGATTACGAACTTCATACGCACTGATTAGACTAGAGACCCTAGATTTTCAATCACAGATCCTAGCACAAATCAAGCCTCAGTAGATATCCACCTATAGCAACGAAGACTAAACATCACTCCCAAATCAAGTGGAAAGAACCACACACAAGAGTAAGAGATCATGAACAATGACTCTAAAGACACAAGGAGACGAATGCTAACATGCACTACTAACCAACTAAGGGGCACACAATTTTCCCAGAGCTCCTAGTGTAGAAACGTGTGCTCTGATACCAAGTGTAATGCCCTGCCAGGGAACCCAGGAGAACTAACCTAAACATGCAACCAAGATAACAGGATAATTCTTTTTTTTTTTGAAAATATAATTTCTAAAAATAAAATACCATTCCATACAAATTAAAAAAAAAAATCATTTTTTTCCTTTTTTTTTTGAAAAAAATATAATTTCTAAAAATAGAATACCACTCTATGCGAATTCTTAAAAAAAAAATTTTTTTTTTTGAAAATATAATTTCTAAAAATAGAATACCACTCCATGCGAATTCTAAAAAAAAAACTTATTTTAATTAATTTTTATAATAAAAGAGAGAACATGCATTTATCCTCATTTTATATTTACATGCAATAATATTAAATTACATAAATAATAAAGCATGCAATTTGATGCAAACAAGAGAGATATTCTAAATTTAATAATAATTCTTTATTTCCTTAAGAGGATTTTCTAAGCATGCAAATTGATAAAAACAAGAAAGATGTCTAATTTAATATATTTTTTTTTTTTTCAAAAATAGTTTTCTTTCTTTTAAGCATGCAAATTGATAATAACAAGAGACATTCTAAATCTAATATTTTAATTTATTTTTAAGAAGAGTTTCTTTCTCGAGCATGCAATTTTAACTCAATTGTTTTGTTTTCATGCAAATCTGGACCCGATCTTGGCAAGAACATGGCAAAGGGGAGTTTTCTACATTCAAGGTATGACATTAACATATTCAAGGGTTTAAACCCTTTCTTCAACAATAATCATCAATTTTCCCTCAAAAGGACTTTTCCCAAAATTGAAACCCTAAAGACAATTTTGAACAAATTCATTTCCACATGAAAACCCTAATGCCCATTTTGCATAGATAACACCAAAAAATGAAATCTTTATGCCTAAAAGCACCTATCTAACATGCAAACTTAAAGGTAAGCACAAAATTCAACCAAGAACATATTTCTTCAATTTTAATCCATAAACCACACAATAATCAAACAAGGAAGTTCACACAAAGGATCTTAGCTTTTCGGATACATGGAAGACGGGGATCCAAAAGTTAGAATTGACATGAACAAGATCCTACCTCAATAACTGATGAGAGGAATAAAATCCACAATTCAAAGCAAAGAAGAATTCTAAAAATGCTCCAAAATGCTCTCAAGCTTTCACAAATCCTTCATCACCTGATTTTCCTTTCTCCTCTGATTGAATAATCTCCAAAATGACTTTCAATCCAAAGATATAGAAAGCCAAGCAATTAGGTTTTCAAAAAGTAAAAACCCTAAAGGGAATATAAATTGTCTGATTAATAATTAAAAGAAACTCTTTATTCTCAAATTTCACTGAAAGCATGCATAACTCAACTTTAGAATATGAAAGCAAAGTGTTAAATTGAAAATGCATGTGAGAATATTTCAATTAAATAAATTTAATCATGCAACTTAAAGCAATATTTAATAAATCAATTTTGCACAACTAATTATAATTAATTGAATTTAATATTCATTAAATCTCAATTATTTAAATCAAGACTTAATAATTAAATCAATTAATTAAATATAGGCATTTAATTAATATTTAATTAATAAATAGCCATATATTTCATATATCAATGTTTTAACCTTATTAAAGGTGCAATAATTAACACTAATATTTTTCATAAATATTCATTAAATAAATCAAGCCAAAAGGATCATTAAATCACCTGAAACCCAACCAAATAAATAAACAACTAAAATAGAGAATCAACTGACACAGACACCCAAGCACACACAAACAGGCTCATGAATTCACATCACTTGACGGATTCAAACACTAGGGTTGTCAATCAGATTCTTGTCCATTTCTAAGACAAAATAAGGGTTTAGGGTATGGATTTGGACCTGAATATTATCTCCCCTCTCTTACCATTGATATACTGCGATATGGCATGCTCACTCCTACCAATTCAGGGAAGACGTAGCTTGGTACCTACTAACCTGCCATCAGAAAGACGAGTATATATCCATGCAATATATCAAACAATGGTTGAGACTAGTTTATCATGTGGATCTTGCCGAAGCAAGTAACTATGACTTTATCCCATACCATACCAAACACAACAAACAAAAATGTAAATCATCACAATGATCCATGTGCATATAGATATAGGGTCAGTATTGTCAAAAAACCTTAATCAAAATGATTTCATAACATAAACATAACCCACATGAAATAATCATAAATCATATGCAAATAAATGATATAATACAACTAACAATGGATCATTAGCATAAAGAAAATTAACACACAAATATCTTTAATAACACCTGAAATCACTAACTCATACATACTAAGGCCTAAAGAGATCAGAAATTGACCCAGACAGACAGACAAAGGGGTAGGTATTACATGTGGCATTTTATTGGATTAGGTTCAGTCATTTTTGGTCGATTAGTCTACAACGATTGACCGACTATGACTATGGAATCGACATTGGAGAAATTTTAGCATGTTTTACTTATGTGGCATTTTATTGGATTAGTTTCAGTCTTCACATTGCATTTTTCAAATGACACTTATGTATCTTGTTACCTGATTGACTCTAATGATCTTTCTCTTGATGTATGACATACTTAATGTATTTAATTTTATGTAATGATGAATTATCATGATGTATTGGAATGTCTATGCTAGAATCTAGCATAGTTACATTACATAGCAAAAAAAATTAGAATGCTTATTTATATGGTAAGATGTAACTTTTGTTGACTCACATTTGTCTTTGAAATGAAGACATATTCCTTATGATAAAATGAGTTAAGAATTTCTTTTTAAATATTTTTGTGACGAGATGGGCTTGAGGGCCTAGGTCACATAAATGGAAAAATGGATCCACTAACCTTTACAAGTGAATTGCGTGTATGGATGGATAAATTTTCTTACTTAGTGAGTACCATGTGTTAGAGGGAAAATATTAATAATTTACTTACTTATGATCACATTGTGAACTAGAGCTTATTTTAATTGAAATTTTGCAAATGATTATTTTTACTCTTGAATATAAAGTATCAACACTTTTCTTATGTGAAGTATTGACATTATGATTGGGCTAACAATATTGTGAGTGAATATATATAAGAGTGTACCATGAATGTGGATAAAAGGCACTCAGTAATGTGCTCAATTCATTATGATGTCACAGTATGGTAAAATAAGCACAGGTATGTGTGTGCTTTGCTTCTATTTTAAAGGTATTATGTAAGTAATTTCTGAAGGCATTGAGATAAGGGAATGTTAGATTTATATTTTGATTATGATAATAACATGGACTAATGCTTTGATGTTGTTCCTGTGTATACAATAGATGGAACAAAATATCATGAGGGAGGGGGAATATAGTCGGAGAGAGGTAATCTAACCTTGTAAAACTATAAGGTGGTAATGGAATTCACACACTCACTTAGAATTTCTTTGAGATGATTACTTGATGCTTGTACATGTTTACTTTACCTTGTGCTTGTTTTCAATGTGCATCTACACTGCCTTTGAGAATTTTTTTTTTTTTAATATGTGTGTTACTTCTACTGAAATATTTACGAATTCAGAGGATGGAATAAATTAAGAAATGCTAAATTCTAGTTTTTAGTTTGAGTAAGAAATGTTATCTTCTGGTTACACACTTTTGTATTGTCTTAAATACTTGTTAATGAAGGTAATTATTATGTGATTCTTGTATCTTAAATCTTGATGGTTTAAGAAGTGAATTAACTAAAACAAAAAGGATGATGTATATTCTAAGGGGGGAAGGATGTCACATCCCTCTTAACTGAACCCAAATTTAACGACAAAAAATTGTATGTTGCATGCAATTTGCATGGAAAAATATGTGGAATTTTCTTTATGGTTAAGTAGAGTTGGAGTTTTAAATTAAATAGACGACAGTTAGAGAGGGAGTGGTGGACGATAGTTTTGGGGAGAAAGAGTCAGCGCTCAATTGAGTGGGAGTTTGAAAAAAAAAAGCATAGAGAGGAAAGAGGAACAAAGAGAAAGAAAAGGGAAGGGAGGATGGTCATAGCTGAAATGGCTCTCTGGTCTCTGAAACATCGAGAAAGTTATCACTTGCAAAGCCGCAGTAGCTTGGGGGACGAAGAAACCGCTGGTACTGGAGGAGGTGAAAGTAGATCCTCCAAAGGAAATGGAAGTCCGCATCATCCACGCCTCCTTATGCGACACATATATCATTTTGGACTACAGTAATATCAGTTTCCCAGGCATTCCAAATGCTCAAGATGTAGCCAAGATGCTTGGCAATTAGTTGATGATTGATAGCGAAAGGTTTGTGATCTACATGTTCGTTGGCTATTTGCTGCCAGGAATGGCTGCTCATGGATTTGTTGAAGCCTCTACTGATATTTTTATGCTGGTGCGTGATTATATGATTGCAAGATTAGTGTTGAGCTCATCAACTGGACTGGTGGTGACGATTTCCATAGTGTTGTTTATGGCTAAAATTTTAAAGCTCAGATCTAGTATAATCCATTTGGAGAATAGACTGGATTGGTTGAGAGACATGACATTTGTGTTGCAATGCATCTTGGTCCTGCTAGGTGGGTGGGTCATCTTTCAAAGATGGTTCATCAGGATCATCTACTTTTCGGTATTCTTTAGCAAAAGGGGCATATGCTCATTTGAGGCAATTTTGAACTAGCACGCTGAGAAGAGGAGGAGGTGGTGCATAGGGGAGTAGATGGAAGGTGATGCTAGTGGTTGAAAGGTTGGAAGAAGAGATCAAATGGATTATGAAGTAACTGGTTCTCTTTCCATTATCTTCAGGTGCCTCATTGTTAAGCGAATCATTTTCTATTAATATTTATTTATGGAATTATTGTGATATATGGTGACTACCATAATTTTTCTTAGCCCTTTTAGCGTAATTAGATAAAAACATAAAATCTAGAACGGCTGGAAATGAACAAGAGATACTCAGTAAACCATTTTCTTTCTTGGTAGTGATTTAAGTAAACCAACCTTGAAACAATAGTAGTAATTTGTAGTTCGGTTAACCTGACCAGATAGAAATTGTGTTTCTTTGTTTGAATCTCTTATAGGAACACTGCAAACATTTTCCTTCTCTTTAAGTTATTTAAACCAATCTCTCTCTATTGGAAGAAGCAGAACGTCAAAGAAATCTCCAAAATCCTATTGATTCAGAAACATACATCCCTGTTGATTTGGAAATGTAGATGCAGCTGAAACACTGATGAACTAAGGGGAAAATTATGATAGTGGGTAAATCCTCTTCCTGATTTTGTCATTAAAACTTAGCGGAAGTTATTTATATCATTCCAAACTAAATCTTTTAGAAGCTTGTTTGGAAAATAATTTCAACCTTGTAAGGATGTTAAGAATCTTGCCGCTTTCTTTTATTCTTTTATTGGTTGAAGGTACTTGGGTGATGCAGCATGGTTGTTTGTTTTGTTGTTCCCTAAATCATATTTGAATATAAGGAAAAGTGATTATTGTTTTTAGTTGATTGTAAGAGAAAATGTTATTGAAGATACGAATGTTCTCTTAGAATCATTGATTACATGTTGGATTTCATAGATCAATGTTCTTGAGTGTGTTTAATGTTTGGGCTAAAGTTGTGTTACTCCTACATTTTAAATAAAAGAGATGAAAATCAAATCTTGATGAGTAGAAATGAGAGGGAAGCATAGAATTAAAAAATTCTTAGACTTATAAACATGTTGTGCCTGTTATTCATTTGACATATGTTTATACTTCCTGAATATGATGAATTTTCATGAATATCTTGAAGTGAAATATATATATTTATATATTTATGCCTTCTTGAGTTTTCTCCATGAGCTATTATAGAATCCATGTTATACTTACCACTAGAACAAGATGGATATTGCTGAAACTTTGAAATTGACATGATTTGATAATTAATGGAAGAATTTTTACTTATGTTCTTTATGACGTTGAATACACCCATGAAACATGTTGTACTATGTATTTCAAAGTAAGAATCTTGCACAATATTATCCATATTTGTGAAATGGAATCAGTTTTGTTTACAAATGATTTTGGAAGTGGTTATTGTAATTTGAATATGGATGTATATTGTCACACAATTCCATTACTTCAGTTAGTTTTACATTGTTAGCCTATTTCTAGCTGGGCTGGGTATCTTTCATGTCAGGAAAGATTCCAGGGAAGCATAACTGCTTCATGGTAGGGTGGAAACACACTCCCACAATATTCTCGCCCTGATGTTTATGTGTAGCAGATCTCTGGAGCTCCTGTCAGGTAGGTCACCATGTATAGCATGTTATGGTTCTTTATATTGACCATTGGTCTATTGTATTCATATTTTTTCTCTTATGTCAGACAGTCGATGACTCTTATAAACCTTTGTTTCCTTGTAAGATAATTTCTTGTGTTTGTAGCACTTTGACACTTTGGTCGAAGTCTCTCTTTTATATTTGTTGTTTTGACAAGTTGGTCAAATTTTGTTAATATCTTTCATGTATTATGACTTGTGATGTATTGGGTTATTTTTGACAGTTGGTCGACACTCTTCTTTATTATGGACTCATGTGTGGCATACTCTGTTCAACAATTTTTGGTCGAACCTTGTTTTCTTTCTTTGAACTTAAGGAAAATCATTTGTTTTTGTCGACTTGTACATTCGACATTTGATTTAGTTGACCGACTCTTTTGTTTTCTGGATATTGTCGATGTGGCACAAGTTGTCATAAGATGAGTCTTTACACATTTGTACCACCGCCGACTATGTCTTTGTATAGTGCAATTTGTCAGCACTGACTGAAACCTTAGACTTTATCATCTCTCATCTGTGTGTAAACTCTGAACTTTAATGTTATTTTTGTCAGGATTATGAAGTTCAATACTCACATGACTTTTTGGTTTTTCATGGCTCTTTGTTTGAAGGTGGAAGGCTATCTGCAAATGTCTAAATAGATGAGTGTAATCATGTTATAGTGGATATTAAATAATCTATTGATGTAGCCATTTATGATGAGCTATGTTAAATCTATATTATCTTACATTTGAATCTCTTTTGCCATTTTTTTCAATAATTTGCTATTGATTTAGAATTAACAATTTTAACTTATCGATTGTAACATTAAATATAATTATTACTCCTGCTATAGGAGAATCTAGATAATTTCTCACAGAGAATTCCCTCTATTTATGACGTCAAAGGGACTCATAGCACAGTTTACTATCAATTTACAGCGAAATCTCAGTGATTGTTGTTCATACCTAGAGTCAAACATTAACAAACTTTAGTTTTAAAAATGTTAGATTTTGAACTACCTCGAAATTCGATTGTTTTTTACGTCAGTCGCCGTTCCCAACCATCATCACTACCACCATTCTTATTTTCTTTATCAAAGTGTTGAGTGTAAAAATAAGGAAGGTGAGGTAAGAATACTTTTGTTGGTGTAATTTTGTGATATTTTAAGCTTTTAAATATATACAACATTATTTTATAATTAATAATAAAAATATATATTCATTATAAAATTCAATTACAGTTTAACAACCTATTTTAATTATTTCCGATTATAGTCATGACTAAATTATAATATAAAAATAATAATTTTCCTAAATTGCTTTATTTTCATGGTATCTTACAAGTAACAATCTAAAAGAGGGTGATTAAATATTAAATTATAAAGAATTGACTTTTAATGGAATTAATGTTATTTTTATAAGGGATGAAGAGGGAAAATGCCTGGAAAAATCTGTAAGTGTAGGAATGAACAAGTGCATTATTAATGGATCATAGTGTTTCACAAAGAACAATGTTCTTTGATGAGAAAAAAAATTAAACGTAACACAAATTATGTCAATTTTTTAGAAGTCTAAATTGTATGAATTAGAGAAACTTTAAAAATCATAGTATTATTCTCTATAGATATGGTTATTATAATAGAGTTGCCAAAGCAATGAAGGAATGAAGTCTATTTAGTGCAATTAAGTTATAGTACTCGAAATGAAATGACACCTTAAATCTTTTTATTCAAAATATATTGAGGATAGTGAAATGAAATTAAGAAAAGAAAAAAGTAGCATACTTATATTTACAAATAAATAAATGTATAATATGTCAGGTGTATCTATTTTTAAAGATCATATATTTAAATTGTCAGCCTTATAGACAATCATATTTATAATTATGAATTTATTGAATAATTAATGCATGATTGTACCTATATAATCTTGTATTTTTCTACTTTAGAGGCTTCGTTCAAGCACATATGGTAACATTTTCAGTTGTTTTTTTTTAAATACATGATTTTTCATCTACTCTCCATATTTTCAATCAGTTTTCAGTGATTGGGAGTGGAAATATCACTTTCAAAAATATGTCATTTTAGGGCTATATATGCAATTGGTTAATCCTTGGATTTCACTTTTCTGATTTGTATAGTGATTCGAAGGAGTTATCAGTTGTCTTCATTCATTCTTTGGTTGCACTATGGATTTTTCAAAAGTCAAAATCCTCACTCTATATAACTATCATGAATGGAAAGAATTTGTATCTAATCATTTCATACATATTGGAATAAACAGAATATGTTTTGGGCAGGATCCAGAACCAGCTACAAGTGTTGTAGAAAGGAGAAAAAGGTTTGATCAAAGGGATAAAGAACTTTCCTCTCTTAGGTCATCCATCTCTCCTGATTTTCTATATCATATTGCATCTTGCACACATCCTCATGATGCTTGGTCAATCTTAGAGGGACTCTTTGGTAAACTTGATAGAATAAAAAAAAATTGATTGGAGAATGAGCTCATAAGTCTAGATCCTAGATATTTGGCAATATTCAATACTTTTTCTCTAAGTTCAATTCTCTTAGATTAGAGATTTCTAATTATGGCATTACTAAAGAGGGTGAGCAATTGATCTTATCTATTCTTTCTAAGCTAGGTCCTACATATTAAATCTTTGTTTCTACATTCTATGCTACTATCGATGATCTTGGTACTACATACAAAATGCCTTCTCTTGATGAATTTGCAGCTCAATACACAAGGAAACAAGAAAAGTTGGCACACATGGGTCAATAGAATCCTTCAACGTATCATGCATTTCTTGCAAATGACTTCACTCCAAAGGCTTCCAATTCAAAAGGAAAAAAAAACAACATAAGGATACTAAGACTAATGAGAAAGGTGATGATTCTCCTTCACACCATACTTTTGAATCCAAATCCTCTTCAAGAGAGGAATCATCTAGAATGTAGAAGATAAAATGTACATATATTGTAAAAAGGAAGCGCATGGTGAGCATAAGTGTTTTATTAAGAATATTGATGAGCTCACTCCCATTCTTCAAAAGAACAACATCAAGCTTCCCTCATTAGTCTCTCCACCTTCTTCTTCTTCATCACATTTGGTAGCTTCTTCATCCACATCATCATCAAAGGATTAAGGTAAAGGTCAATAACTTATGACTTCCACACATCCTTAGAAAGGTAAATGGCTTATTAAACATCATATAAAATCTTCTATGGATATGTTTTCTTATATAGAGCCTTGTAATTCTCCTAATATATTGATGGGTAACAACACATACATGAAGGTTTTTGGGAAAGGTTCTGTTCCTATGGGTGAGGGTACATTTAATGATTTTCTTTGTGTAACATCCTTGACCACTAATCCCCTTTCTATCTATCAAATTATTCATGGGGCAAAAGGTAAAATTGTTGAGTTCACTCTTGATCATGTCTACACTAGGGACATAGAGACTAGGGATGTCAAAGCTATTGGATGTGTTGATCATGCATCCCGCTTGTATTTATTTTAACATTTTTTTGATGATGATGTTCATGATGTACTCACCGTTTTACCAATGGTGAATTTTTATGTGAGGAGGACTTTGGACACTTGAATCATTGTGCTCTTGAGACAAGTGTTGACCTCCCACCCTTTTACCAAGGGTGAATTTTGTATATGATGATAACTTTAGACACTTAAATCATTGTGCTCTTGAGACAATTGTTGAGCTTCCTACTCCTCCACCTCATGCTTCATTGGACACGAGCTCTACTTTTCAGCAGGATGATTATAGTGCTTCAGACCTTGCAATGTGGGATGACTACTTGGATGACATTTCAATATTGTTTGTTGAGTCTCATATTTCAGATTCGGGAGACATACTTGAGGGGGTTTCTCTAATCTTTGATGACAACTTCATCACACTTGGATTTGGGGATACTTCTTCACCTTCTTTGGAGATTGACATTCTTGATTCTTCTCCTTCACTTGGTTTTCACATTTAATGGTTCAATTTGATGATCTGATCAATTTTTTGTGCATGGAGATACATCTTCAGTCTTCAGAGATGCATATTTGGGGTCTTCCTTCCTCATTCCTCCATTTTGACATGGATTGGCTTCTTCATCATATGATGTATTTGTTTCTTCCTAAGGGGAGACATGTTGCATGTAGGCACTAGATTATCTTTTGTTTGCAGGTACATTTCATCAACATTGGAGCTTCTTCATTATGAGGGGATATCATGTCTCCATCTTTCCTTCCTATGGGGGATAATTGCTTGTATATACATGATGTGTGTCATACTTTGTGGGTCTTGAGTACTCCATCCATGGGTCTTGTTTGTTTTCATCTCTCTTTTTTGAGTGGAGTTTTGTCCCATGAGGTTTACTCCCTTTCTCTGCTTTATGAGAGATTGAATTCATTTCTTTGCAGTGCATAGTTTTTCATGGGTACCTAACATGGCCTAGTAGCCAGGACCCATCTTGCATTGTGAGATTAACTACATTCCCCTAAGTTCCACTTAGGCAGGGTGTTGGTGTAATTAAATATTCCTAATTATACTTTACTTAATCTTAATTAGGATTATGCATTGCATAGTATTTTTTCATTGAGACACCTAGGAGTTTGCATCATATTTAAGCACACGCTGTAGGAGAAATTCCACTTTAGGTGGTGATATTTTTTATCTCATTCCACTTTATATGTGAGATCCACCTTTAGTGCACATATCACATTATTATCCTCATCAGATTGCACATACTTCATTGGATAATGGATGATGATCCACCTTTGGTGGACATGTGATTCCACCTTGCATAGGTGATAGCTTATCAACTCCTTATCATTGGCTCTTATTGCCTTTTCTATATATGTAGGCACTTCTATTATGTAAATATCTAATATCTCCAATATCTTCTATGTGCATATTGCATTATTAGCGAGAATACAGTTTATTCCTGTTCATATCATCTCTCTTGTCTTTGTGTTATTCTTTGACCTCTAGATTCTTGGATCATTTCTATTTGTAAATTCTTCCACTAATATTGTATACTATGTTCTTTGGAAATGATTGTCTTCCTTTTTTTGCAAAAAAAGGAACACACAATCATTTCCAGAAAACATAGTATATAATATTAATTTATATTTTATTTAAATATACTATTTTGATAGTATTATATTAAGGTTAGGCTTAGGGTTTGGGTTTGGGTTAGAATTATAGTTATATTTTACAACATGGTTAAGTTGGCGTTAGGATTAGTAATGTGATTATGGTTTACATCATGGTTACGATAGGGTTAGGGTTAGGATTATGACTATGTTAGAATAATAGATGTATGATAGGTTTTTCCTCAGGATTAGAGTAAGGGTGAGTGTTATGATTAGGATTAAATTTGGTCTTTGAGGTAAAGAAGAATGGTGAGTAGGTCAAAATTATATTTGTACTGAGAATTACAATCTTGAAAATAACTAGAAAATTCACAAGACTTACAAAAATGAAAACTAAGAAATAATTTTTTTTGTGATGCAAGGTTTCTTAATCCCTCAATGCTTTTACATCCTATTGAAGCCTATGAGGCTATTCTAGTAATGCCTTGAGTTTCATTCCATTATTAAATTCCCTGGATGCTTTTGTTAATACTATAAATTATTTTATAGTTAGAAGTATACATAAAACATGCAAAGCCGCCATGATCTAACTTCTATGGGATGATCTAATAGTCTATAATAACCTTGATGACCTAATGGTCTCTATAATAGCCTATTTATTAATTATTATCCTTCATATAGTCTCACACCATTATTTTCCAAGACAGTCCACTATGCTAGATTTCTTTGATGGTTTCTCTCAAGTTTATCAAACTAAAAACCTTAGATATATGTACGATTTATATTGCAAGGCTACTTCTTGAATTTTATGATCAAGAGCTAAATCAAAATCTAATTTTAATAATATAAATAGTTTCCAACTGATAATTGAGATGAATTTTAATAATATAGATAGTGACGAGTTCCAAATGATAATTGAGACAAATTGCTTGTTTAACATATACAGTGATCTATATGTGATTTAACAACCTTGATAGGAGGGGAAGTTATATTTATGTTACTTCATTTCATAAATACACTCTCAATATATGATATAACTATGATTTTTCTCATAACTATGATTTTTCTCACATTTTACTATTGTTCAAAAGTTGAATTTAAGAAAATCTATTTAGTTTAACATCATTTACTTCAATAAATACTTCCAAATAATCTAGAAATTAGTTGTGGAGCCCGGTACTGTATATATTTTTTAGTATCTATGGTACCAATGCTGAAAAGTTGAATTAAAGAAGATCTATTTAGTATATATTATTTACTTTCAATAGATACTTCCAAATAATATAGAAATTAGTTGTGGAGCCCAATACAATATATTTTCCCTCGTATTTACTCCACCAATGAATTCAAGGTGATCTATTTAGTCATTCTCATTTTCCTAAAAATAAATACTTGCAAATAATCTAGAGAGTAATTGTGGAGCTCAATACGATATGTTTTTCTTATTATTTTCTTTCCTTCAAAAAATATACTACTAGATTTTTGAGATATACATGTCATTTTAATTTAAGTTTTTTATTATAATTTATATTAAAAAAAATTATTATTATTTAAGTAGTATGCATGTCTATCTACTTGATTTCATAAATTATATTTTAAAAAATAAAAAATGAAAAAAATAAAAAAGATTTTCTTTTAAATAGAAAAAATCTAAAAACCCTTAAATCTACCATCTCGTCTTATAACACTCCAATTATTTTAGCCACTCAAAAAATATTTTTATAAATTATAAAGTTCAAATTTCATGTGAAACATAAATTTGTTGGAAAAAAAAGCTTGAGTCAACTTTTTCCGTTTTCATTGTATATCCTCTATTCCCCTTACTCGTTCATGTAGCAGAGTTCCGCATAACTATTTCTTCACTTGTTGCCTTCGTCACATCAATAAGAGAAGCCCATCTAGATGTCCGCTTGCACGAAATCAAACAACTCTAACGTGTGGGAAATAGAAAACAGGCAGCCCATCTGAAAGGCTCCGCTAACTGTTGTAAGGACAACAAAATATTTATATTAATGTTGAAAATAATCTGAAAACCCACCACAACAATATAATTTTCTTCTATCTCTGACTGTACATTCTCTGCTGTAGAAGAAAAATGAAGAAGAACGTTGAATAGGTATTAGGATGTAACGATCAGAATGAGTGACCGTAAAATAGTATTCTCAAATAATTTCACAAATCAATCTGTTCGAAAAGAGATTGAGAAAGGTTGGATGTCGATTTCTCTTCTTCTTCATCACAAAACATCATCATGATCTCATCTATATTAATCTCGCTTATATTTATCTCATTTAGCTCCACTTGCTCATTGTCAAAAGAGATGCACCCAGAATTACTACAATCCTCAGATGGAGCAGAAAGAGGAGGAAGAGGATTATTGAGGAAGGCAGACGATCCGTACATGATTTGAGCGGCACGGTCATATGCAAGAGCGCCTTCATCGGCTGTGTCGAAAGTGCCCAGCCACAGCCGCTTCCCATTGTCGGGTTCTCTGATTTCTGCAACCCATTTACCCCAACTTCGCTGCCTCACTCCTCTGTAATTGTACCGCCCATTTTCAGGCCCTCCTTTTCCCTTCATACACCCTTTTGCCGAGCCCTTGTGAATTGATCTTCTTCTTTTCATTTGGTCGCTTGAATTCAACAGCCGCCATCGTTCTAATATTTCTCCAACTTTCTTTTCTCTCTGCCCTCTCGGAGTTTTCGCCATCTTTCGCGAATACTCTAACACTACATCGAAGCGTTACTTATAATTGGAATTGCTTGGCTGCGAAGCTACTTGCACTTATCTGCCTCGAAGAATCCAATCGGGACGCGGGGTCGAAAAGGAGGTAAACCAAAAAGTAAATAAAATAAGAAATTCACCGTCGACAAAGTAACTTTCTCACTAAGTTTTTGTGCATGTAAATCTCTGCGTGTAGAGCAGATTGCGTCTGAGTAGAGCAACGTGTGCTTGTAAGCTGCGTTGTGTATTTTTATTTGTAGACTATGTCTTCGTAAAGCGGGAGTTGTCGGCACCGACAGAAACCTTAGGTTTAATATAACTATTACTCCTGCTGTAGGGGAATCTAGATCATTTGGCACAGAGACTTCCCTCTGTTTAACAAGTTATAATGACTCATACCACAGTTTCCTATCAATTTACAGCGAAATATCGGCGAGTGGTGTTCATACGTTGTCACATCCCTCTCTCGGTCGTTATCCTCTCCCAGATAAGGATGATACATTAAGTAAGTAGAAGCTTGTAGAAAGATGTTTCAAATCCCACCGTCCACAGTAATAACCAAATCTGCAAATCCACGGACCAAATTTGGAGGATTTGATTTTGGCAGCCCCTTTTGTTGACTTTTCAGGAGTCGGTGGAAGAATTCCTTGGCCTTCTATAAAGAGAGGCAGCTATAATCGATAGAAGAGGGGGGTGGGGACAGAGATGGCAGAAGAAAAAAAAGACAGTTAGAATAAAAAGACAGCAACAAGGAGAGGAGTACTCAGGGGAAAAAACACAGCAGTTAAAAAAATAAAAAGAAAATGCATTATGAGAGGAGAAAACACAGTTTGAAAACAGAGAAGAGAGGAAGGGTAGAGAAGGGAGAGTAAGCTGCATACAGGGGAGTGGGAGAGAAATCAGAGGAGGAAGAGAAGTGCAGCCCAGGAAGAGGAGATAGGCAACGCATGAGTAGAAGAATAGGGAGTTTTTCTGCTGCGCGACACAAAGAGGAGGAAGTAACAAAAAAGAAACAGCCAGAAATAGACTCAAGTTCCAAATTCTTATGTGAAACATGTTTCTTTCTGTGTTAGATAAAGAATTATTCTTACAAATTTTGAAAGTCTCAGTTAATAAACAAATCTTTAGTTTTTGTTATGTAATCGTAAAAGATATGTTTGTTAGTTTCCACTAAGCCATATAAATTCTTAATATTTGATTTCCAAATCGTAAATGATAAGTCAGATTCATGCTGGTTTCTTTGGTAGTTTTTTTTATTCGGGGCACATAGTAGAAATTGAAGACTTGAAAACCAATATAGGCTACGAC
>MU225484.1:299212-313214 GCA_018584345.1 Thuja plicata
ATATATATACATATATACGTATATATATGTGTGTGTGTGTGTCTATATGTATATATGTATATATATATACATATATACATATATACATATATATATATGTGTGTGTGTGTATATATATGTATATATATATATATCTATTATCAAAATTTTAATTCATATTATTTATGTCATTTACATGTGTAAGTTTTATAAATACATCAAAATTTAAATAAATATATACTGTAGCAGCATGTAATGCTCTCCCGATGTCACTCAACTCTGAATCATGTAAGTCTACACCACCAAGATCAATCTCCTCATGTAAGGATACCTGTGAGGGATCAATCTGGTCATCTGTAAGCAAGTTGGTAAAAAGTCAATGAACTGGATGTGATGAAGTGGCCTGGGTAGACTGGTGAGGTGCATCCTCCTCAACTGTAGTCTGCTGAGGATCTGTAGGTGGTGCAAGAATATCCTCCTGTCTCTATGCACCCTCAGAACCTGATCGAGTAATCTGCTGAGAATGGTGGGGATAAATTCTGGGACATCCTTCAGAGGAACCCCGCCAATAATCTGTATAGCCTAATATGCACAAAGTAGATCACTAGCTAAATATGAACTCATACAATGCAACTGGTCCAAGTTTGATATAGCTGCAACCTCAAAGGGAGATGGTATATCTACTATATGGTATGGATCATCACTAGAGGATGCATCCTGTGTAGGTGGAGGAATGTCAGAAAGGGAACACAACATGTATCTTCCTAAATGATCAGATGACATCTCATGAACCTGTGTCGTGATACTCGCGATACTAAAAAATACATTTGTCCTGATACTATCATCGAGTACACTCTGTCTTGCAGCTGCCATTTCCAAACATTTTGGTATGACCAAACGGTTTGGACCCACCATTGCCCACTTATTAGTGGGCATTGGGGTATTACGTCCTCTGAATCTATCTAATAGTCTCCCCCTCCCCTACCCAGCATGACCGGGAAAATATTTGTAATCAATATCATGATGTAAATGAAATTCTGCAAACAATTGTTTGCAAAAATATAGTGGAAGCTCATCCTTCTAGGGCCACCTATGATGAGCAACCAACCATCAAGGATATATAAATGGTGCAACAAGATCATCCTCACATCGAGTAGTCATATAACCTCTGACCTGCGCTCTATCTCAGTAATGAGGAAACATGGTCTTCACCATAGCGGTGGAGACCTTTGAATCAACCTATCTATACTTCACATCGCCAGTAACACTGCGAGAGAGAGAGAGAGAGAGAGAGAGAGAGAGAGAGAGAATGTATCAACAGATATACTATCATAAGGGTTGTATGAATGAACTGTGTCAATCATATGAACCAGGTCCTCTCTAATGACCTTCCCCCTATCCCTATTAGGGAGGGTGGTGGATGACTGGATCCCTTGATCAAGAACCTCAATAGCTCATGTCAATCGCGCTATGGTAATGGCGAATAAATGCTCCCCACCCTCTCTAGAATCAGAAGATCTATGAGAAGAGTGGTCACAACCCACCCCATGTACACTGGCATCTCCAGAATCTACAGGTGATGTCCCTCTACTCGATGCCATGTGATAGAAAAAATAGATGTATATGCTCAAAAGAATAAAGAAGAATATATGTCTAGATCGAGCTGCACATGTACATGGTCCAATTCTAATTTAATTATATATTTTTAAACACGTGTTACAAATTTAAATAAACTAGAAAATACTTGAATTCATATACATTTTAAAGAAAAATTATTTAAAATCATATATACATACATGTGCACATATTTTCTAATGAAAAGAGGTTTTGAGTTATGGATCAATTTTGTCTCTAGGTTTACAACTAACCTAGTTGAATGTAAATTAATGTTTCATGTTTAGGTTTAGGTATCAACTTGGTTTATTTATCAATTAGGTTTAGGATTAATATGTTTGTGGTTTGCCCGTTCATGTTGGTTTCTAGTGTTCTAGTTGAAGGTCAAGGTTCATGTGTTGGTTGAACATGTTAGGGTTTATGTTGGTTTCTAGTACGTGCTCTAGTTGAAGGTTAGGGTTCATGCTGGTTGAACATGTTATGGTTAATTTCTCAATTGGGTTTAAGGATCTACTTTTAAATTAGGTTTACATGGTTAGGGTTCATATATGTTTGTTTGGTGTTAGGAACTAATGTTGGTTAACATGTTCCAGTTTCATGTTAGTTTCTAGCTAATGCCATGTCACATGATAGATAAAGTAGATTAAAAAACACTTGAATACATGTATGTTAGAAATAAAAATTTAATTTAGCACGTTAAGGTTTATGTTGATTTATGTTTCAGTTTCATGTGTTGGTTTCATGTTAAGTTTCTGTTAGGGATCAATATGGTTAGGGTTTCATGTTAGGGTTCATATTAAGGTTTATGTTAAATTCATGTTTCTATTTCATGTTAGGGTTCATGATATTGGTTTCATATTCGGGTTTCACATGTTAGGGTACAATGTTATGTTTAATAGATGAATGTTATAACACCAATGTTTTATAATGTCTTGTAGTTCATTTTCCTAATGTTTTGTAACATTTTGGTAAGGTTTTCTTAGGGTTCATGTTAGGATTCAATATGGTTAAGTTTCATGTTAGGGTTCAATATGGTTAAGGTTTCATTTTAGGTTTAATGTTAGAGTTTTTAAGTTCATTTATGTTTCATTTTTATGTTAGGGTTAATTTGTTAGAGTTTATGTTGATTTATGTTTTAGTTTTATGTTAGGGTTAATTTGTTAGAGTTTATGTTGATTTATGTTTATGTTTCAAGTTGGTTTTATGTTTTGTAATATTTTCCTAATGTTTTGAAACATATGTAATAAAACTAAATTAATTAACTAGATAAAAAAATTTGAATGTTTGGTAGCATTTTCCTAATGTAACAATTTCCTAATGTTTTGTAGCATTTTCCTAATGTAACAATTTTCTAATGTTTTGTAACACTTTCCTACTGTTTTGTAACATTTTCCTACTGTTTTCTAATATTTTCCTACTGTTTTGAAACATTTGTAATAAAACTAAATTAATTAACTAAGTAAATAACATATAATCTTAACTGAAAAAAAAAAACATTAAATCTACATAAAACAATATTTAATATTTTCTAAAACTAAAAATAACAAAATAAAAAATAACAAAATTAAAACAAAAAACATCAAATAATAGTGCAACAACATTAATTTAACTAAAGAAAACTTAAAAACATTTTAAAAAAAAGAAACCTATTTTCCGCCGAAGTACCCCTATTCCGCTCCGCAATTCTCGGAAGGCGCTCAGTGCAAATGAGCCGCTCAAACTAAATTTTGAGCTATATATGACTTTTATGGGTTCCAGCCAAAACTATTTTGGTCACACCTATTTTGGTCATACCAATTTTGGTAGGAACTCATTTGCTACATCGACGCCACATGGCACCGCCTGTGCACCACGTATGTACGGCCAGACATGTTTCAAGCAAAACTGGTCTGGCTAAAACAGGTCTAGCTAAAACAACCAAAATGTTCCTCAAGTGTGACACAGCTTCGTACTTTTACCCCTCTATATATGTATACAAAGGGAGAGACGGTATATGGGAGGGAAAATGGTATAAGAGAGAGATAGAGGATAGGAAGCAAGAAAGAGAAGGGTTGTTGAGGAGAGAGGGGGAATACCCAAGGAGAGAAGGGGAGATATAGGTAGACCAAAGAGAGATAAGGGGAGGGGGTGGGAGAGGGAATGTCAAGTGAGATGTAATATATCTATTATGCATTACATTTAATTATTATAAAAAAATAATTTTTTGCTTCAGAGATAAGACTTTGGATCCTAACATTGTGTTTTGTAAGATTTCTAGAGTTATAGGTGAGAGCTTCGACATTCTTGTTAATTCTATCAAAGGTAAAGGCAAGATCACTTGTAAGGACTATGAGTAATTAATTGAAAACAATTGGAAAAGTAAACTTGATATCACCATGGCTCTCAAAATGGTGAAGGGATCGAGAGAGGACTATTCATTAACCCCTCCTCCTTCGGATTGGGTTAGGATTAACTTTCATGGGGAGACTAAGGGAAACCCTAGGCCAAATGGGTGCAGGGGAGTGATAAGAGATGATAATAACATTTTTATATATTAGTGGCGGTGCTCCCAATGGGTAGCTAGACTAACCACCTTGTTGAAGCCATTGGGGCTTATCAAGGCCTTTTGCTGGCTCAGAGTCTTGTGAATAATAAAGTTTTCTTGAAAGGGGACTCAAAAATTATTATTAATTATCTTAAAGGTTTGCACATAAAGTCATCAACTTTAGAGAATTGGATTAATAATTCCAATGGCATTATTTCTTCCTTCCCAAATTGTGTTGTTTCTCATGCTTTTCGTGAGGCCAACTCGATTGTTGATTGGTTTTCCAATATTAGGTGTTGAAAACAATGAAAAGATGATTTAGCATAAGCAGGACCTCTTGGATGCTGAGGTCAGCACTCTCTTATGGAAGGACCATTTAAGGAATGTGAAAGATGGAAGATTTATTTTTAATGACGACTAGTTATTATGATATGAAAGTTAGCAGGGTGATTTTTTAGTGGAATGTCATTTCTAAAGCTCCTAGTCGTGCAGACAACTCATCAAATCATTATAGCAATCTAATCACACACAGATTGTGGGTTATTTTGATCTTCATTTCCATTTCTTCTTTCTCATTTTATTTTATGCCTTAGTGTTTTGTGTTGTTAGAATTGGGAAGCAATCGTAGGAGAGTTGAGCCCATTAATTGTGATAGCCCTGAGACTCAGGACAAAGGCTAGAATATATTAAAGTAGGGTGGCCTTAATCCATATCTTGAATTTCTTCATTGTTGGGACCCTAGTGTCATAGATAAATTTATCTAGGGTCAGAACGATGGGAGTTTTATTTTGTTTGGGAGGAAAGTATGCATTGATGAGAATGTGGTGGCAGAGGTGACCAGTTTACCAATGCAAACACATGAAATTTTATAGGTAATTCAAATACTCTGACCATGCTATTCAGAGATTCCCTAAAATAAATGAGGAATAGGAGAAGATGGGTAAAAAAAGGAAATTTGGATGGTCATTTCACCTGTGTTTATGGACATCATTTCGTGTTGTTAAATCAATTTTTCCATAATGCTAGGCTTTCTGTTGCTTTTTATCTTTGCCCATCTCTTAAATCTAGCTTTCTTTAAGGCCTTGAAATATCACCCTAACTCAGGCATTAGGGCGTACTAATATCTCATGGTAACAATGGAAACCTTCCTGAAATGTGGGTGGACTCTGACTAAGAAGGAATCTCTGGATTCTAGGCTGGTTCCTATTGGATTTGGAATATCACCTATGACTAACTCTCTAATTGGGGAAAAGGGAAAGAATGACTACAAAATGATTAAATAAGCTAGAAGGTGATGCACCAAAACTGGATTCAGACTTATCAGAACTTCAAATCAGCATCCACAAGACACACACTACTAAGATTTGCAGTAACTTTCACTATTCAATGTATAGGTTGACTTAAAACTCACTATTAGGGTTTGTACCACAAATAGTGATAAACTGCCAATAAACATACAGATTATGTAAAAGGTTCTACTTCACAACCTAGAATAGGAATTGGATTAATTCACTAATCTATGTTGTAAAACATATTACACTTAAATGCAGAAATATTGAAAGGATTGATAACCTTCCACAAAAAATATATGAACAATGGGGAACACGCTTTATTTTCTTCAAAATCTGCAAATGGTTACATGTCAAGGAATAAGTTACAAATTCACTTGAACACAATCTGTATCAAAACTGAACCTATGGCTACAAGATGTCTGCTAAAGGCACCAAGGAACAAGTATGTTCACTAAACCACCTTCTCCCTAAATTCTGAACCCCTAAAACTGAGAAGGAAGCTCAGATATATAACCCTTCAAGGCTAATTTTGAAAATCCAATGCCCTCCAAAAAGCCCTCCAAATTAGCTATAAACCCTAACCATAAGGCATAATTCATGCCTTAATCCTAGCCCCTAATGTTGGTATTTTTAAATTACATCTTTTATGCACACTACCAACATATATGTAAAACCTATAATAAAAATCCCTAACTCAATACATCTAACCCTAACCACATAACATATAACCCCAACCAATCCTAAAGATGATACCATAACCCTAGGTCAACATGACAAAAACTATGCAAACAACCACTCTCCAAAAATATCAACGTCTCCATCAGCTAGGTGGTTGTCGTGGCACTTGGAATTTGAGGCTCATATTGTCAAACATTGTAGTCTTTAATGCATTAACTCCTTTGACAGCAGATTCGAAAGTTTAACCAAAACTTGGAATTATATTTTGTTTTGGCAATTCGATTCTTCGCATTTGGTAAAGACAAGGGTTTTGAAACCTAGCCTATGGTGCCGCTTTCTATGAACATGGCATTGACACTGGTTCTTTTTTCCCTCTTTGTGATGGGGTTTCTTGATTTTGAGTTCCTCACTATGATGTAGAAGTTGAGTTGTATTCTAGTTTAAAATCTCTCCTGTGATCGCGGGCTGAAATATAGTTATCTCTGTAGTTTTCTCCATTTGTGGTTGCAACTATGAGTTTGCATCTTGAATCATGGATCTTGGGCTGCAACTGGAAGTGTTTAAAAAGAGATCAGACTCTTTACATGTCTTTGGCATTGGAGTGCATTTTTGAACTTGGCTTTCGATCTGGAGTCTACTACTGAAAATAGAGAGCTCAAGCTCTTAAACACCACAACTTTAAATGATTTGGGTCTTTGACATAATGGGTGGCATTGTTTATGCATGTCTTCATGGAGCTTGGTCTCCACACCATCACATCTCTGCATGTGACTTAGACATAAGTAACCTCTATTCTTGGCTTTGCATTTACATTTTTTCTTGAGTTGAACATGATGTTGTATTTCATAGTTTCAAAATACTTGAGTTACAAGCTTTCTTCTTGTTGTTTCGCCATGATTCTTGCAATGATTCTAGGGACTTTACTTTCTTATGTTATCTTTTCTCAACTCAAGCCCCTTGCTTGAACACCCACTGTCAAATAAGTTTCTATTGTGGCTCGGATATCTCCAGCTTGTGTTATGAATTTGGGAGTAATTATATATGTTGCTATTTATGATATATTACTGCTATTATAATTATGTTGTCGCTCCACTTCTCTCCACCATGATTGTCTTCATTTTTCCTTCTTCAGATTTCTTTGTGTCTGTATCCTCTGTCAACAACAATCACCCTATTTTAATGTCACCACTCTCTATTTAGACCGTGGTTTAAACCGTGCTTGTCTTTATTTAAGATGTCTAATTTTGCCTTTATCTGGTCTCCCTCTTGCAAAAAATGACACTGACAAGTATTATATGCAGTTATCGACTCCAGTAAGAATATTATCCATGGGTTTTGAGCACAAGCTCGTGACACCCATGAACATTACAGTGTATAGAGAGCTCGAAACTTAAAATGCATCTTTTTATTGTAAACAACACTGTCGTTGAACATGCATCTTTTAATAACCATGTTATTTACCTTCATTTGTGTGCATGCATATCAAAAAACATCACTGTTATTTGTTTTCTTTTATTCAGACATACCAGTATTGATAAGAGCATTAGGATGAACTCTTTATCTGATGTCAACAGTGTTTGAATTCTGTATATGCATTTTTTACTTTGACAACATTGCAATTTAGTTTATTTCTTGAACATGCATATTACTTTGTAAAGTAAATACCACTGTTACAAACTCACATCTCTTTAAAACAACATTACTGTTATTTGTCTTTTATCTTCAATATGCATTGTTATGTGATTTTCCATATATGCATACTCATTTGATGACATTGATGTACTTCCATGCTATGTATATGGATAACTAAAATGTTTCTAAACATTACTATCCATCTTTCATGCGCACAATTCACTTGATAACAATAAATGACACCTCTGGTTAGAATAACATTTGTTTTGTTTATGCACAACAATAGTCATCCATTTTAAACAACATTATAATTGACCTTCATTGTGCAAAATTGAACAACAGTGTTACCTCATCATTTGACTGCAAGCATCAATTCATCTCCTTCTTTGTCGAACTCTGTTTTGGACTCACACACTTTATAACACCAGTGTTTACAACAGCATTTGATTACTCTGCACTTAATATCAACATTGTTTAAATGCATGATTACTGTTCTTTGAAGGCATCATGAGCATCCGCATTTTCATATTTTAGTCATTTGGTAACTGATAGCATTGTAATTTTGATCATCTTTTTGCATATCAGTTTATAATTCATCCTTCTTTGGCATCTTCTAATTCCTGAACTCATGAACTCCTAGCATTCCTTTCTCTTTTGATAATGCATTTTGTGAGGTTCAAGCATGGGCTCGTGACACTCACTGCACTTTTCTTTGTGATCTGCTACTAGTGAACACATAGATCATATTTCTTTCTGCATTTCAATACACTTTTGCTTATTCTGTTTGCAAACATCACCAAATCCAATATGTTAGGTTAGTGAACATGACCAACTGATCAATTTTTGTGTGTGAGTGCCATGTATCATGACATTCATGCATGAATGTTGGTTTATTGATTGTGTTCACTATCCTAGTGCTACCTTGTTGTTCTGAAAAGAGGTTTCTCAGCTATAGGAACTAAGTCTCTTTAATTCAGATTTTCTGGTTTTATAAACAGTAACTCTCATACAATGCAGAATGATAACCATAGATAGTAAAAGGTTTCATTAGTTATGTCCCTTTGATACTATTATTTTGTTGATGTAGATGCATACTTTTCTATTGTATTGATGTTATTGGTAGATGTGCAGTTCTGAAAATTTGATTGTTTTATGTTGTTTTAGGTTTCCCTGCATTGCTTAGATCCAATTTGGATCTAATGCCCTTTCTTTCCATGGTGTAGGACAGGACCCTAAGACCTAAGATGTAGGACCATAGGATTTAGACAAACGACGTGAAGAGTCAGACAAAGTTCAGACATCCATCTCCTATATGTAGAAAACCCTACAAGGCAATGCATGGACCCCTACTCATGCTTCTATCATGCTTTCCTTTCTACAATTTCCTCTAAGTTCTAATATGAAAGATGTAATATGGAAAGAACATTTGTTTATTACATTCAGGTTGAATGCACAATGTAATGATCAATTATGAATTTGAAAATTGGAATATGATCAATACTTGTAGTACAATGTAACTGATAATATGAATGCAATAGCAATGTATTTCATGTTCATTAGCTGAACAGTAATGTTAAAGAAGTGTACCTTCATGCCATTTTTTATTGTTTATGATTATCATAGAGAATGTATAAAATTAGGGTAACAATTCTGGCGACCTTTGCTGGATGTCTTCTTGCTAGACATGAACTATAGACCTCATTAATTGGGAAATGAAGTCAAAACCAAAAAATACAAATGCAACTTTATTGAAATGAAAATGCAACCTAAACTAAGACTCATGCAACCTAAACTGACCTTGTACCTTGAAGGCACTTTATTAAAAATGAAAACCTAAAGACACCTAGTGCTTGACAACACTTAATGAAATGAAACATAAGTTAGAAAGTACTAACCCTCAAAGAAAATATTGAGGAAGATCCCATTGCCTGGGATACGAAAGACCTCTCCATCTGTGGTGTATATCTGAAAGGCATTGTTCTCTTTACATTCAGTGATGAAAAATTGGCCTAACAAAAAATTGTCAAACTTATCATGCTGCTCTAGCCTAATTTTCAACACATCTCATTTAAGAACTAGGTCACCCTCCTTGAACTCTCTAGGTGTATCCTTCTTATCAAAAGATATCTTAGTCTGATTCTGCCTTAGCTCAATGTTCCTTAAGGATGTGCTCCTTTTTTCTTCTAGCTATAACAACTCAGCAAACCCTAGCGTAAGAGGATCTTCCTCTTCAAATAGCATCATCTGATCAGCTAATTATAGGGCTGGAAACTCAATAGAAATTGGTAACCTTGCTTCCTTACCATAAACCAATACATAGGGTGAGCTGCCAGTGATCTTCTTTGGTGTAATTTTGTCCAGCCATAGGGCTTCCTTGAGTTTTGAATGTCAATCCCTCTTGTTCTCATGTAGAGTCCTTTTGATAATCCTTATGAGGTTCTTATTAGTAGACTCACCAAGTCCATTACCCTAAGGGTAGTAGTTAGATGATGTATTCAGATAGATCTCATTCTTAATAGCACATTCCATTATTTTAGAACCAACAACAGCCAATGCATTATCAGAAATAATTGATTGAGGTACTCCAAAGTTGGTTATAATGTCTTCATAGAAGTTGAGAACAACATATCTAGTTGATTCCTTCAATGCAATAGCTTCGGTCACTCTTGTAAAGTATTCTATAGTCATTGCTTGGCCCTTAATGGCTTTCCTTTCAACATATTCAATATCAAACTCACTGAGAAGCATGACGCATTTAGCGAGTCTACCTGTGAGGGTATCTTTACTGAGCAAGTATTTCAGAGGATCAATTTTGGCAATTAGACGTGTAGTATGAGCCAACATATAGTGTCGCAATTTTTTGAAGCAAACACCACTGCAAGGCAAGCATTCTCTATAGTAGAGTATTTTGTTTCATAGGAGACCAGAGTCTGACTAATGTAATAGATAGCCCTTTCTTTCTTGTGCTAATCTTCTTGAGCCAATAGGATACCCAATGATGTATCTGTAGCAGATATGTAAAGTATAAGTGGCTTCCCATGAATGGGAGGCATCAAGATTGGTGGGTTTGCAAGATACTTCTTGATTTGCATGAACCCTTCATCACATTCTTTATTCCACTGATAAGCCACACCCTTGTGCAAATTCTTGGTAAATGGTTGTGACTTATTTGCCAGTTGAGAGATAAAACATCAGATAGACAGTAGTCAGCCTTGAAGTTCTCTCATTTGTCTGATATTTTTAGGTGGCAGCGTTTCTAGAATAGCTTGTACTTTTGTAGGATCTACTTCAATACCTTTGGCAGATATGATATAGCTAAGTAATTTTCCAGATGTTACGCCAAAGGCGCATTTCTTAGGATTGAATCTGAGACTAAATTGTTCCATATGATCTAGGATAGGACCTAGATCAGAAAGATGTTTATTTCGTTGCATACTCTTAGCCAAAGTGTCATCCACATAATCTTCCATTGTTTTATGCATCATATCATGAAATATAGTGGTAAATGCTCTCTGATATGTAACTCTGGCATTTTTAAGTCCAAAAGGCATGACATTCCAACAGAAGGTGCCCCAAGCACATGTGAAAGCTATTTTCTCTTGGTCCTCTGGCGCAATCCTTATCTATTATAACCAGAGAAACCATCCATTAATGAGTAGATTTCATACCTAGCTGTCATATCTACGATCATATCAATGTTAGGAAATGGAAAATAATCCTTAGGACATGCCAAATTCAGGTCTCTAAATTTTGTGCAGACTCTGATAGATTTATCATGTTCAGACATTGGAACAATATTAGAGATCCATTCTGCATAATCAATGACTCTGATAAACATTGCCTTAATTAATTTCTCTAACTCAACTTTGACAAGTAGAGCTACGTGTGGATGCATTTTACGAAGCTTCTGCTTCACAGGCTTAACACCTGGTGTGATGGATAGATGATGCATGATTAGATTAGGGTCTAATCTAGGCATATCTGAATATTTCCATGCAAATTTAATCTTTTTCTTTTTGAAGAATGTGATGAATTCCTCTCTTTCTGCCTCTGATAGGGATTGAGCCAAGTGAATAATCTGAGGTTTTGCCTCTGTACCCAAGTTGATAGGTTGATTTGGTTCAATAAGGACAGATGATCTTTCCTAAAAATGACTAGGAAGCACATCAAGTATCTCATCCTCGGGCGCCTCAAAGAGGTTTTCACCTTTGGATACGTCTTTTATTTTGACTATTTTAGGCTCCAATACTGCCACAAGGTGGTTTTCACCATCAGAGCACCTATTTTTTCTTCTTTTTATTTTTTTGACTAAGATACTTGATGTCAACCTCAGTCATGTTGACACTTGCTTCGCTAGTAGGAGACGTTATGCGTTCGATAGCGTGTAGGTAATAAGCAAGAGCATAATTGTTCTGGAATGTAAGGACTTCATTAGATGGTGAGGTAGAGTTCCAGTCTATAAGCTCAGGATAGCGAAGTGAAAGAGGAGCAATGGGTTCAAGTGCATTCACAGTGTAATCATCAAAGGCATGTGCAAGTAAGCCGAGACCCAAAGCGATCTATTCCAAAGGTATAGTAGAATTCCTTTGATTCCTAACGACCATAGTAAATGACATGTCAACACCTAGAGAGTCAGACTCATGTGGCCCTACACTAGACCGTTCACCTACTTCAAGAAGGTTTTAATATGAATTTGCTATATCTGTATCTCTATCAAAAGTGGCATGGGATAAGCTATCAAACTCATATTCATGGGAGTCTGTTTCATCATTAGGTCTCATGTCTAGGACGTGAGTAAAATCAACTCTTTGTCCCCAGTTGGGATGAGTTCTACCTAGAACTTCTACAATGGTCAAATGAGTACCTGTTGACCTAGGTACCTCAGTAGTGTTTGCATCATCACTTGCCTCTTGTGTAAGGAGAAGTGCCTGGAATTCTTGATCAAACCGTTCTTAAAAGTGTGGTGGTATGAATAAATCACTCTGATGACTAGGGTTCAGAGTATATATGTCTTTCCACTCTTCATAAGTTAATGGAGCAATTGAAGTAGTAGTGTCAGAATC
Source organism: Thuja plicata (assembly GCA_018584345.1). Classification (NCBI taxonomy): domain Eukaryota; kingdom Viridiplantae; phylum Streptophyta; class Pinopsida; order Cupressales; family Cupressaceae; genus Thuja; species Thuja plicata. Next base: position 311,995 of record MU225484.1, read on the forward strand.
ACTGTCAGTGTCTACAGTACTGACACATGGCACAAAGTTGTCTAGTTTAGCAAAGAATGCTGCCAGGTCTGGTGGAATAGGATAAGGAAAAGTATCCTCATCGGAGCTGTCTTCAGGTTCTGCAACTTGAGGTGTTTCCTCAGATGTTGGTTTCTTATCTTCTCGAGGTACAAAATTATTTATTCCCAATTGGAATGTGATTTTTTGGATGTCTATACCTATAGAGTCACGTGTTCTGTGACCAATAGCTTCAAGTGGTGCAATCAAACCCTTATGATTCGCACCTATGGGGCCATCTCCTTTATAGCCAAAATGTTGCATAATAGATAAACCCTTTCCATATTGCTCAGGTTTTATGTCATAAAGAGGGGTTTTTTCAGAGTTGTCTTCTCCCTTATAGATCCAAGCTTTGATGGCTCTTTTTTTAGCTTCTTCTTCTAATGGTACTGTGGCTTGTACAAAGGTACCACCATACTTTGTTGGAGGAGAAGCCGTAGAAGGTTTAGTGTTCTCAGAAGGTCTCCCAAAAGAACAGGGAGACAAAGGCAAAGATGTGATGGATAATACAGGTCCAATCTGATACCCTCCCATACCAGTTTCTTTGAGAGTCAAGTTCTTTTTCATTTCTTTTAATTTATCCATAAGGATTTCAACAGATTCTCTGTTGGTAGGTACAAGAATGTCAGCAGATTTAGTGAGGGCATTGAAATCATAGAGTGTATTAGCAGGTATAGTCACCTTAGAGCCTTGGAATGGGAATTTAATGCACTGATTGTATGTAGAAGGGACAGCTTGCATTTCATGAATCCATGGCCTTCCTAGTAGGATGTTGTATGCCAAAGGGATGTCAAGCACTTGATAGATAACATCGCGCTCAATAGGACCAACTCTAATTGGAAAAACAACTAAACCCTTGGATTTACATTCTTCCTCATCATAGGCTTTAATGGTTATCTTCTTGCGAGCATCAATGCAGTCTTCACCATAGCCTAACTCAATAAGGAAACTAGAAGAGAAAATATTTAGGCCAGCACCATTATCTATGAGAACACGGCGAACACGCTTGGGACCAATCATGACTTCAATGTGCAGAGGATTATTATGTAGGTGACTCAAAGAATGGTCATCTTCCTCAGAGAAAGACAAGTAATGTGGGGAGGTCAAGTGACCTACCATAGATTGAAACCGGTCGAGATCAAGATCTTTTGGGACATTTGCCT
>MU225484.1:361436-377707 GCA_018584345.1 Thuja plicata
GTCATCAGAAGTGACCAATTGTAAGCCTTAACCAACCCCTTCTTATCTGCAGATAGTGAAGTCTTGTGGGTAACAATCCCCACCGCAGTTTTTACTTCCTAACAGGAGTTTTCTGTGATATCATATCATGCGTTATGTGCTATCTAGTTTCATGAATGTTTCTTGTATGGTTACATATTAAAAAACTTATGTTATGATTACATATGCATAAAGAAAGATGAACAGTTAGATAAGATAATCTACAAACTGATGAGTAAGGGTTAATGGGCTAACCAAGAAAAGTTTTAGAGGTACTGATTCACCCCTCCCCTCTCAGTACTACATTCACAATATAATTCCAGCAGTGCACTCCGTCAGTGTTGTCTGTCACTTAGTGAATACTTGACTTTTATGCATTGCTGAAAGCATAATCTTTGTTCCATTGATTCTCTGAATTCTTTGGCATTATGTACATGACCGTACATATGATATCAAGTTGACATCATTGACAATACAACCCATTAACTGATTTAATGCCTTGCATTATCTTCAACTTAACATTATCAAACATTCAATCAGTTACATGTCATCATATGTGTGTGTGTGTGTGTGTGTGTGTACACACACATATATATATAACTAATGTAAAGTGTGTGTGTGTGCGCGTGCGTGCATGTGTACTCTAAAAGGTGTAAATAAAATTATAAGGAATGAATTGTAATGGTGTTAATTTATTAACAAAAACTATTAAAAGATATATCAATTATATTAAAAATTTATGTAAAAAAATAATATTTCCCCAAGTTTTCTATATAGATTTGTTTAAAGCTAGGTATTCTAATTTTACTCTTTCTAATATTTATTTTCTTTAATCTTTACATTGTTTTATTAATTAATTGTTATCTTATTTTAAGAATTAGCTATTTAAAATAAAATATGAAGTAAATAATTTAGATTATTTTAATTTAAAAGTAACTAGATGTCAATTGTGAATTGGTCGAATGGTGAAGTTCAATGGTTCTCATTGAGCCCACCAGGGTTCAAATCTCGTGAAGACATATGATAAGGGATGAGGCCAGGATCGTGCCCCGGGCGAATTTGGCAGAATGGATACCCCTCAGTCCTTGGCTCTCAGCCAAAGAGAACGAACTATTCTAAAAAAAAAAAAGAGTAACTAGATACTTATAGTTTTAAAAATATATGTAAAGTAGCTGAGATATTTCTTGTGTGTAGAGGAAATAATGAAAAATGGAGTAACTTTCATATGGATTCATTTAAAATAAAATAGAACTTGATTGCTTATTTTTTAAACTATATGGTTTCCTTATATCCATTAAATGGGAATTAATTATATGTATTATTATTTTGAATTTTAAAGGATGAAGAAGATGAATATAACGAAGTATCAATTGACAAGGAAGTAATCCAATCAAGCCAAGTGATGAGGTTATCCTTGACAATTCTATTAGGGGTCAAGAAATGTCCTGCAATTTTTAGGTAGCTCCTACATTGGATGACAACTTCAATATAGATGTAGGTAGCCCATTAGTGTGGTAGTGTAGTAGGTCCTTCCTCTTTCATTGGGTATTAGACCCCTAGATTACTTCTTAGTTTAGTTTAACCACTTTCCTTAACTGGTTCAAGTATGATGAGGTTCTAGTGATAATTTAGATTTGGTTGGTAACTTGGTAACTGACCAAGAGCTCCCACACAAAACTCTAAAGTTGCTAATTTTGGGTATATCCTATGAAAAATTTTAAATAAAATTATTACAGGTTTATAGAAATTTTTTATGGTAACTATTTGTAATTGATTGTACAATCTTCCTAGGCATGATAATCTTTAAAACATTGGAGGCGAAAATTATCATAAAATTGGATGATACCAATAAAACTCTTTCACAAAAATATGAATGAAATACAATGAAGAAGAACCTTAAGTTCAACTATGAAAACACATTGTGCCAAGTTAAGGAATTTATAGGAAACTGATTCTTTTTTCCTTTTTATTATTCTTAGTGGTAAGGAAGGGTTACTGACAAAGCCTTGCACATGAGGCAAAAGCTTTTTAATTCTAGAAAAAGTTTTGGGATCAAATTTCCGAGGTTGATATGTTATTATCTTTATTTTCCCTCGAATGAGCATATACCTTAAAGGGGTTTGTGTCCTTTGATTGTCACCATAAGTTTCATCTAGGAACAATAAGATTTACTCAAGTGAAATTATTTAACAACTTTGTACATAACAATTCACAATTATAGCACACCCAATGAAGTCTTCTAGATTGGGAATGGATGATATTGCCATGGTTTCTTTACCTACTCAATTTAAATAGAATTTTATTTTCTATATAATTTATAGTATCTCTCTCTTTTTTTAAATAGCTTTTACTATTTACTTTTTAAAACAAAAAAAACAAGATAGCCTTTTTCATTGAGTTTTGTTGCACAATGAGTAGATTTTTTTATCTTTCTATTTATTTAAAAAAAAAAACACTACCCTTATAAAATCAAGTAGAATTTCTACTTTTGAAAAAAAACTATTGAAAATATCAATTATAAAATATATTCAATAAAAAATACGAAATAAAGATAATGGAATGAAAAGAAAAAGAAACATTGCCTTTACATTGAGCTTTTCTACAAATTCAACAGATTTCCCGTTTTTCTATTTCATAAAAAAAAATGTCTTTTTAAAAATGAAGTAAAATTTCAATTTTCCTATTTTTTAAAAATATGAATTATAAGATATATTAAAATTTTTGATAAAACAATTTAATAAAATAAAATAGAATGGATTATGTGGCTAGGGGCCTAACTAACTGACAAGAGCTTTCTGTTATATGGTATGAAAGGATATATGTTTAAAGGTTTATAAAAAATGTAAGGAACAACATAAAAACATAAAATAAGTGACCGTCTTATACTTTGCATAAAATATATTCTAAATAAACCTATTTAAGATACAGATAATGTGCAATAAATAGATTGAATATATATATTAGTGCCCCATATAAACTAGCATATCTAAATTTCTGTAATAGATAGTAAATTTTAGAAACACAATGAAACTAAGAAAATAATCTTTTATCTAGTTTAGTAATCTGCTTCCCAATTGAAAAACAAATAACCATTTTTAAAAACAAAACCTTTCAAATCTTTGAAATTGCCCTATGTATTTACATTATGCTGTTTGTTTTTCTTGTACAGATGAGAAAGCAAGTTATAAGATATCTATGCCTACAACATTTGCAATAGATAAAATGTTAAACCCAACATTTTTCGCTTGTTACCTTTACAAATAGAGAATCAATTATGGATTGATAAGAGTCATACAAAATCTCTTTCCGAAGAGTCCTACAAAATCTCTTTCACTATCTACCACTAAAAATTTACATGTATAGATTGAACAAATACAGTTATCCCAGTTATATAATTGGCAAGGGCATGTCAATCCATTGTAACTGGGAGTTCGCAGAGCTCCAATCTAACGGATAGTCCGGTGAACCTAATTGTGATATATCCATTGTTGGCTTATCTTCTAATTCCAAACCCAATCCGTCAAACGCCATAAAAGCAGATCCTGTTCTTTCATCGGGTATTCCAGCGAATCCACCCTCATCAAAAAGCCTTGTAAAATCTTCCATATTGAAGTCACCAATATCTGTAATATCAGGAGAGCAAAACTCTTGTTGAAAGTCTGTGGTAGAAGCATAATTTTCAGGTTTATGAATTTCAGATGGAGGAGAAGGGTTATTAAGGAATGCAGAAGACCCATACATTATTTGAGCGGCACGGTCATATGCAAGAGCGGCCTCATGGGCCGTGTGAAAAGTGCCCAGCCAGAGCCGCCTTCCATTGTTGGGTTCTCTGATTTCTGAAACCCATTTACCCCACGTGCGCTGCCTCACTCCTCTGTAATTGAACCGCCCATTTTCAGGCCCGCCCTTTCCTTTCATACACCCTTTTCTTGACCCCTTCTTACCTCCCCTTCTTTTCATGCTATTATTACACGGACTCGAACACTCCCATTCTTGCAATATCTGTGACACTTTCTCTTTCTTTTGCTTTCTCGCCATTTTTATCAAACGTTTCTAATCAAAATCCCCAATCTGGATGAGATAAGCTATATAATCTTTGATGGTTAGTAGCAGAGAATTTGTCCTTCCGATAGTTGAAATAGGTCTGGAAATGAAAAATGATGCAAGAATCTAAACCGATGAAATAAGGGGCCGCTGTCCAGATTTATAGACAGGCGATGCCTTGACGAATACGTTTCCTGGAGTTTTTGGGAAGTTGAAGTAAAAGCACACAATGCCAAAGATTTCGCCTTTTACAACTGTCATTCATTCCTATTTTAAGATGTATCGAAAGAGAGGAAGCTTCATCGCGAAGGAACCAATGCGACACGCAATTGCGTTCATACGCGGAAAGCGACACCCTATTTTTAGGAAAAGACGCTTTTATGGTAATTTAAGTTTGAGGAATACGCCTTTCTAGACCGTGAGTCTACTTTTTTAGACCACATATTTGACTTTACACTTTCTTAAAAGCTTAGCTTTATCGGAGGACAAATACTTTTACTCACTAAAGATTGCGTCGCTTCATCATAGGGAATGTCAAATCAGTTGATGTGGCATTTATAAGCTTCAATGGTTAGCTTTGGGGAGATTAAATATATTAAAAAATAAGTGGTATATGACTAGCACTTGCATCCAAGGAGGTTTAAGGTTCAATATTTAATAAGTTTGTAATTGATGATGGTATATTATAGTTTATTTGTATGGAAATAATTTGTTTTCTTATTTTCTATTCTATATATGAATTTTATTTATAACTTAAATTAATAATTGTTGTTTATAAATTTTACATTCTATGTGAAGGAAGAATTTGGTGCAATATTATTTTATTGATTTATCTCTAATGTTTAAGTAGATTGATTTAAAGTGAGCAAGACTTATTATTTGTCTTAAATGTTGGAGCATTATATTAATGAAATGCTACTAGTTTTTTTATTATTTGGTACTCTCTCAGTAGATGATTTCTTAGTAGAAAATTTGTAATATTAATTTGAAAAGAAAGAGATCATTCTAGTGAGTACAAAAGTTTTGTAGATCACTTTCACAATTGTTAAACTAAGGTACAACAAAAAAAACCATCTTGACTTTGAAAAATGAAAAATGAATTTACATGAAAATGAAATCTAGATAACATAATGACTCATATTTTAACTTAGTACAATTGTTTTTAAGTTAATATTTGTAATAACGTAAAATAAATTGAAAGATTCAAATTTCCTTAAATTTAGCTTTGTCGATGGACCTAACTTGAAGATACCTTGTAGGATTATTCAATATTGTAGATACAATAGGTTTTAATAATTTAAATTGTCAACTACTTGATACATGAAATTTATATTTGACCTATTTGCTAGATTGTCTTCAATCACATGTAATAGTTATATAAAAAAATGTACTTGCATTAATAAATAAGTAATTATATGTACAAAAACCAATGATATTTATATACATATGTGATTTGCACACAAAATAGATTATTTTGAAAGAAAAATTCTAGAAGCACTTACATACAATTGTGTTTGCAAGATTAAAATAATATGTATTGCATAGTGGTTTTTTTTGCTTGAAATTTTAAATTTCTGAAGGCTTTGAAGAACTGATGATTCCTTGCGCTTGTAAAGAATGAGATTGGGAAAAGCTTCATGATTCATGCCTTGACCGCATACCTACACATTGAAAAGAGGAGTTAGTGGCTTCTTCTGAGGAATGCATGAATGGTTTGATGCGGAAGGTATAAAATGTACAAATTTGAACATTTGTGAATGAGGGAAAGGAATTTTTTAAAAAATTAACTTTGGTGTACAAATTGAAAAATTGTGAGAATTTGTACCTTTCTGCACTATAATGAGAGATGTTGCAGTCAAAACTCTTCCTTTTTCCTGATAATTATGTATGGATTTTTTTTCATTCTTTCATATCGATCAAGAAGAATGGTGGTTCTAATGAAGGTCATTTAATGATTTGAATCTTGATATAGCTATTAAATTCAACCCTTGCCTTTTTTTGTTACCTATATCAATTGTTTCTTTGCAGAGTGTTAGTCCTTAGGATTTATGTATGGTGATTGCCTGTGCCATGGATAGTGGTATTTGTCTATGATTACCCATGGATATAGGTGTTATAGGTAAAATGTTTGGTTCATCTTGGTTCCAAGGTGGGCCATTGTAAGTATCAAAATGGACAAACACGTACAAAGGTGAATCTGGGGGTTTAGAACCAATTGTGTGCACAATATCTAGCACCTCCCCAAAAGATCCATTGAGAAGACCTGTTTGAATCCAAAGGTTTTTTGTTAACGTTGTGTGTTAGCTTCTACATAGTAGGAGTTCTAGTGGAAGTTTGTTAGTGTATAGTTAGAAAATGGAAGCTCACTTCCATTGTAGACTGGTTTAGCCCTCTAAGTAAGTGGTTTGGGGTCATGTCAAGTGCCTTGAATGGGTCTCTGACTTGGATCTGGCTTTTCCCCCTATTTTGCCCCATTTCCCACTTCTCTATGGTCTGTTTATGGCATCCTAAACTGCAAACCTGAGATTTTTTACCTCAGCATCAAAATTGACCTATCTGGGTCAAGGTTGACCTCAACCTTGACCTAGGTCAAGGTCGACCTTGAACTTGACCTAGGTCAAGGTCAACCTCAACCCTGAACTAGGTCAGAATCAACCTCGATTCTGACCCAAGGTCCATATTTCATGTTTCCAGGGTTTTCGGATGTCGGTCTTCGGAAAGATTTAATTCTCGCTTTCAGGTCAGCTGTTTCGGTCTTCGGAGCAACAACTCTTGAAATTATATTTACTATAGGTCCACTTATAGGGGTATAGGTCTAGTGGGAATTTAATTATCCTATGTAGGCCTCTCTAGAAGATTGTGCCCTAAATTTGTATATAAGGAAGCCTTCTCCTCTCATTTTCTCTAAGTGAAATCTAAGTGTGAAGGACAAGTTATGAAGTAAGATTTGAAGCAAGCTAAGTATCTATTGAAGCATTCATCTACTATCAAGTATCCAAGCATTCAAGCACTTTCAAACACTCAATTCATCAAGGAGATCCATTGGTAGCCATTGAAGGATTCAAGCTCTATGGAGCCCTCTTGTTGAAGATTTCTCCATCCACATTCCTCCAAACCTCTTCCTATTCAAAGATCCATTCAAGATTGGTGTTGAAGATCTACAAGAAATTGATTTGAGACATCCTACATCCGACATTCTACATCCATTTGGTGCATACATACTTGTGGATCCATGGATTCAAAGTCGCCACAAGGGTTTCTATACAAGAAAGGTGAATTTGTTCATTTACTTTGTTTACTTATGCAATTTCAATTATACTTTAAGGTTAATTCCAAAACCAAGGTTTGACCAAAGCAAACCCCTTTCTCCCAACAAAAAACCCATTTTTCTCGCAGGGACAGGTTCAAAGTAGAGAATTGGAGTGCAGATTTGGATACCCTTTTCGGCAAACTGTTGGGATTCGAAAACATATTTTGTGTTGGACATTTTGGGTTAGAATCAACATTCTATTCTGGGTCAGAATCGGAGATTCTAGGTCAAAATCGAAGATTCTATGTCAGAATTGGAAAATTTGGGTCAAAGGTGACATTCATTTCTGGGTCAGAATCAACATTCTTTTCTAGGTCAGAATCAGAGATTCTGGGTCGGAATCAAAAATTTTGAGTCAAAGGTGACATTCATTTTTGGGTCAAAATTGATCTTTCTCAGAAAAGAAAAAGATTTCTGGGTTTTGTAGATCTCAAAGTTTTGGTTCACGAATGCAGAAATCAATAATTTTTGAGACCATTTGACAGGTTTTTCAACAGATACTTTTTTAGAGGTATGTATTTTATTCCATTATTCTTTGCAAACATTTTCAGATTTACACCCCTTATCATTACAATTAAATGTAAGGTGGATAATATGTGTATAGGGTCACTTTTATGAGAAAATCTCCATTGTTCTAAACCCTATCCATATTTTTCCTATTACGGTTAGCATCGTTTCCATTGTTTGGTTTTATGTATGTTTTTGCGACAATACTAAGTGCAAAAGGAAGATTTAGTCATTTAAGCATTTTTCTATTGTGTATCCCCACTAGATTGTTTGTAGAGTAAAGGTGCATTGATTGGTCAAATTCATTTTGTTCAAAAGTACATATTGATTTTTTTGTGCATTACAGTAGTAATTCACAATCTTGTTCAATTGTTTTCAGATTGTGCATGTTCCTAGTTCTATAACAACACTTGTACCACCAAGATCTAGAATTTTTTCTTCTGCAACTTGTTCCTACACAGAAAAAAAGAGGAAAAAGGTTTTGGAAAGGGGTTTTCCTTGGTCAAACCACTGTCGAGGAATCAACCTTGAAATCAAATTGAAATTGCATAAATGGAAGTAATGTAAAAGGAAATTGATGATTTACCTTGTATGAAACCCTAATGAAAGGATGTAGTAATTTCTCAACTCCACGAAGATGCTTGAAATGTTCTTGGAATCCAAATATTTGACCTTGGAATGATATGTATGATCAGTGATACCTTCACAAATGCATGGATATATGATTTTCACACCTAGATATTGAATGTTGATATGCTTGATAACTACTCTCAAATGAAGAAGAGAGAGAATGATGAATGAATGAATCTCCTTACTTGATTGAGAATTTATTTAGTTGACCATCATGGGAGAGAAACCTTCATCAATTAGAGAATATTTCCTTTTCTTTAATGGATCTTGGAAGAATTGAAACTCGGAGACCTTGAATTGGATGTTTTCCTTCAAATCTTGAATCCAAATCCTCAATTTCTCTTGCGTGATTGCTTGATTTCATGAATACTTGAATATGGTTTGCATATGATTGTTCTCTTATGTCAAATGAGGAGATAGGAGGTCCTTTTATAGTAAATCCTAAAATTTGAGATTCAAATTTGATCTAGGTTTTCCACAATCGAAAACCTAGGAAGAAGAATCCCGCATTGGGCTCATGGTAAAATTTGAACCAAAAAGCCCCAGGACAAGTCAGCCAGTCGACTTGTCACAGGCAAAATGGGCTCAAATTTCATGAGAATGTTGGGGAAGGTTAAAATGAGCTAAGGGAGAAAATGAAGGTTATTGTGATCAAGCATAATTGACTTTCAGACCTCAAAATTACCAAAATGGGGTCTAATAGGTCCTAAAGACATCCAATTATGTGTGGTAACTTTTTAGGACGATACCTTTAGCTCCAACTTTAGAGGGAGTATGAGACAAGCTCATGCTCATGGTAAAGTAGATTGAACACATACGAGTGATCTCATCCAGGTCAAGGAGACAAAGAAACATCAAGCCCCCAAGTGACTCAAGTTTTCATCAAATCCAAAACTAAGGTAAGAGAGGCATCACTCAAAAGAGAGAGAAAAATTGTGATCACTAGGCTAGTAGGAGATTGTCTTACTATGGGACCACACAAAATTAAAATGCTACAAAAGATGACATTGAAGGTCTAGCAAGTTATGTTATGCTATTTAACCCATAAAAAATGATGAGTCCTTAAGAAAAACATTATCTCCATTAAGGCATCCAACAAAGGAATGATCAAGCCTAAGGAAAGGATCGTCTCCTTAGGGATCAAAGATAAGGGGGATCAGTCCTTAAAGAAAAATTTGTTTTCATTAAGGGATTCTCAAGATAGGTTGCAAAAAATCATTGTGTATCTGTGTATAAAATGTGAAACACAGAGTGAAGTGTATGCCCCCATGTTAAAGCAATTGGAAATGTAATGGGAGAAATGACTTTATCATAGAATAATAGAACCTACAAGAAATGTTTTCACTATGAGATTCCCCAAAGAAAGGGCATATCAAGGGAAATTAACACATGAGAAAAGAGAGAACAAAAGGGACCCACTAACTCTATGGCCAGTATGATCATATGATAATACATGAGATATTATATCAAAATAAAATGTTATCATTCCCCAAAGGTAGCAGAACTATAAGCATAATGGAAGAATGCCACATAAGAGTTACGAAGAAGAGACTTTTTGGGTTGGCATCATGGAGAAAAAAAGAATAGATAGCTACCATTTTGCATCATCCCCAATTAGACAACACAAAGGCACATTTACAAATAGTGGTGCATTCATGACATAATATGTACCAACATATAGAAGAAGTGAGATAAAAATAGAAGAATGTTTATGACATTGTGATTCATTTATAATCTTCCACCAACAAAGCAACAGGGGTTGTTTAAATAAATCTATAAAAAATATAACAGGCAAAAAATGACAGGGGAAGCACATCACGACAAACAAACAAACTCACAAAATCCTCTGCAAAAGAGGAGCTAGTAAAGCGTATAGCCAACCCCCGTTCCTCCATCTTGGTATGTATTGTTTAGAGACAGTGGGGAAATATCAAGAGGAACAACATCAAGGATGACATAAGGAACAATAACCAATTGTGAACAAGGACCATAATGTAAAGATGAGTCACTTTTCTCGTCACTACCTAAGTGATAGATATCTATTATGAAAACATAGCTGATAAATCATGATTAGCATCAATAAGCTCAAAAATTTCATTAGAATCACTAGCATGAATATTATTATTAGTATCTCTATAATATAAAATGGTGAGCACTGCTAGGATGTAGATCGCTCACCAAAACATATTATGCATTAGAATACAAACCCCTCCTTAAATGAATCTAATTAGCACAACCGAAAGATGAAGGGTGCTAATGCAAGATCAATGTAAAAGGGAGGATTTTTTAAACCTATAGAAAATGATGTGACATGTAAATGCAAGAGGAAAGTTTGAGGAATAAATTAACCTTAAAGAAAGAAGAGGAATATTGAACTTCATATCTAAATTGGATTGTTGCCAGAGTGCCAAAATCGGGTGGAACTCCAGATCTGGGGCTTTAATGTCTATAACTATCCACTATGCAAGTTTCATCCAAAAAGTGGAGGACAAGGTCAAATTTGTTGACCTAGTCTTGGATGAGGTCATCATGGTCAACCTAGTCCCTTTAGGTCCAAATATGAAGAATATTTATGAGGATCTGCAACAGAATATGAGACTCTTGAGTCCATATCTGCAACTCCCTAAATTGTTCCTGCACACAAGAAAGAAGCGGAAAAGTGTTGTGGAAAGGTTCTTTCCCTAGTCAAACCCCTGTATAGGAATCAACCTTGAAATGAAATTGAAATTGCATATGGAAAGGTGAAATGTAATCTAGATCTGAAACATAAATCACCTTATACTTGAATGATGCAATGAATCTTCAGAGGTGATCACAAGTTTTGATGAAATAACATGGAATGCATAAAAACCCAATAGGAAATCATGACACCAAACCCTTGAATGAGGGATTTTGTAGTTTTCCACAATCTTAGATTGAGAAAAAAAAGGAGAAAAAGACTTGACAAATGACTGTAGATCTCCTTCCTTGATTGTAAACTCCTTTGCTTGACCTCCAATGGGTGAAAGAAGCTATATCTATGAAATAAAATACCTTGAGTGCATGATGGAATGAAGATTTGAAATGCTTAATGGTTCTTGATGGCTTTCCTACACTTTGATGCTTAACTGGCTGAAATGCTTAATGATGGATGCTCTGACTAAAGGATGATTGCTTGCACTTGGATCTCTTGAATGCACAATTAATATATTGTAGGTGTGTATGTAGATTATGGATGTGAAAATGAGAGGAAGAGGTCTCATTTTATAAATATTTTGGGGCTCAAATTTCATCTAGGATGACTGTAATTTCAAACCCTAGAAGAGAATCCCACCAATGGACTTCAGGACAATTTAGATCACAAAACACTAGGTCAAAGTTGACTTGGCTGACCTAGTCTAGGACAAGGTCGATCTGGCCGACCTAGTCCAAGTAAACATGCCTCAAAATCTCTAGGGTCAATCCTGAAATCCAGAAATGAATGCATAGGTCCTAGGGGGAAAATAAACTATTTGATTGGATGAAAAATGGGAGATTATGGATAGAAGTTAGAGCCAACCTCAATTTTTGAACAAATAATATTGATTTGAAGGATGCACAAGTGCTATAAGGACGCGAAATCAATGTGGGAACTCATACATACTAAAATAAGGCTAAACATGAGAAACTGATAAGGGTTCTTACTTCTTAGGATGGTACATTTAGCCCCCACTTTAATGAGAGTATGAGTCTGCCTCATGCTCACAGTAAAGTAGCAGAATGGGAGAGGAAGAGAAAGAATCATGGGAAAACTGTAAGGAGGTAAGGCATCACTAAGTTTAAGGAAATAAGCCCAAAAACAAAGGACCTTAACTTGAACATCCATATGCAAGGACATGGAAAACAACAACAAAATCCTAGAGCTTACTAAAATTCCAAGTCAACTAGTTGAGGATATCTTGCTAGAGAAAATGTCTCAACCGCTATCATCACATTTACAAAGCTATTGAAAGAGCACAAGTGATCACATAGGAAGAACCAGAGGATCACCAAACATGATACAAACTCCATGATCTAACCTACTAGCATAACCATGAGAGCATAGAAAAAGAAACCATGCATCTCACAGAAAATAAAATTGTGTTATGGTAGGTGATTCATAGGGAGAGAAGAGAGAGAGGAAGGAGAATTGATAGTCTAGACAAATGTGTTAAGCTATTCAATTCTACCTTGAAAACGGTTTTGCACACGGGGTGGCTTGAAAATGTTTTGCACATGAGGCGACTTAAAATGTTTTGGGCATCGAGCAACTTAAAATGTTTTGCACATGGGACAGATTTAGCGGACCAGTCTTATGAAAATTCCATGTGAGTCCATGTTTAGGGATTAGACTTGTGGAAATTCCATGTGGACCCATGAAAAGCGATCAATCTTATGCAAATCTTATTTCCATGCACGGATCGATGAACAAAATGTTGCATAAAATGTACAAGGGAGATTTTATGTATGCCCCAATCCTTATGATGGAAAATTAGGAGACATAATAATGAGGAGAATCAAGGATAAAGCACTTTTAAAACCAACACAGTATCCACAAGAAACACCTAGTCCAAGCCAAAAAGGTCATAACTCCTATGAGGTCAAGGAAGGGATGAATGCAAAGAGATACCATGTAAGGAGTGTAAAAGTGATACTTGTGAAGGATGTTGAAAAGAGATCATGAATAAGAAGGTAAAATTTACACCTTCCCTATTGCTAGGAAAAAATATTCTTTAATGAAGGATGATGCACTTTTAGTCTCCATGGTAAGGGATTTGTCTACCATGGAAACCCAATTGAAAACAATGAAGGGGTTAATATCAAGAATGCAAATCTCTTGTATGGAAAGGAATCATTATTGTAAACCAACATACCTATGTAAGATTGGATATCACATAATAGGCAAATAGTGCTTAACCAAGGGGGAAATGGATCCTTAGAGAGGATGAGAGATATTTATGTAGTACCCTTGTCTCGCAAGTGTGAAGAAACAAATAAGGAGAAAGAGCACCTATTATGCTACTTACAAAGTATGATCGCACCATGCATGACAATGAGCCCCCAAAAGATAGGCTGACAATGTTACATAGTGTGGAGCAACATAATAGGGACCTAAATGTTATTTAAAGAAACCAGGATTGAAAAATAACTCATTGTGACATTGATATGTGAATAAAATCATTATCAATGACTTGTTAAATTTTATAATATAAGGCTTGACATTCATTAGTAGAGTGATCATGATATTGGTGATACATGTAGAAAGGAAGATTCATAAGATTTTGACTATGTTTCTTTTTTTCATTTAGTTGAGTAATCACCTTAGCATGAGGAAGGTTGGGAAAAACAACTTCTTGACTAAAGGTAGACAGGGTTTTTTTAGTGGTGATTCTTCGCCAATTGGCAAATATGTATTGTCAAGCATATAGAAATTGGTGAAAAAATGCGTAGTATACTCGTTGACTGGTTCGCCCAGATTTTATAAAAGACCCGTATAGAGGTTGGGTTGTTCGCCACTATTTGCACGTAATTTTATAATGGCCATAATTTCAGACCAAGTCTATTGCCTCCTTGGAGAGCCAGTATCCAGCGTCCCGAGTAGGTGTGAGGAGGTTGTAGTAGATGAAGGCATCGTTCACCCAGTAGAAGCTAAGGAAACTAGCCTTCCATTGGATCTGTGGGAAATAATCCTAGGGAGCATTCTGGCCCAGGCCAATCCCAAGTACACCCGCTGTAAGGAACCTATTTATGATGGGGCGTTGTTGTGCCAGAGCATAGAGAACATAAGACTTCATGTAGAATTTGGAGGATTTGGTGACTGGAGAAATTGGGAGTCCACGTGATTTGCAATAATGGTGGCCCAATCAAAGTTCTTCTCACTAGAGGAGATTCCCAACCAGAAATAGTACATCCATCCCAAGAATTCCCGGGCATGGGATTGTCCAAAGACCCTACATAGTGCGTTAATCCCCATCTATATGCTTTCTTTGAATTTGGTCCGGGGGATTTCAAGCTTCATCTTTCTGAAGTCTTTCCTTGGAACCTTAAGCCATTTGTTGTTAAGGTACTGCCGTGCCATGTGTTCTAAATTCTAAGACTCCTCCAAGGCCAGTGCCCGAGTGAGGACAACCACATCATCAAATTGGGGAATTCCCAGTCCTACCTAAAAATTTGTGGCGTCCTAAGAAACCATAGGCATTGGATATTCGGTTGGGACTGGGGCGGCAAGCATGACGGCCCTGACGTTGGTATTGTAATGTCCCGCCAGAGTGAGAATGAGCTCCGGGGCTTGCACGGAGCAGGGGAAGTAAGTGGCTTTGAGGATCCCAGAATTTCCCACATTAATGGCCAATGGATCTCTGGTCATTCATTGAATAAACATCATTTTAACCTGCGCCTGCATTTCGGCCCACGCTCTGACACCGGTGTCCATGATCAACTGTAGTTTGGAATCAATCTTTGATCTCGCAATGGTGTCTCCCTTCAAATACTTCATTGTCAATGGGAGTTTTTCCAGGGCCTTCTCGGCCTTTGTTCTAATAGCTACCCGGGTAGCAGCAGTGGTGGGGAGATCTGGACTCCCGGGTGGAGATGATGTAGAAGCTTTTGACATGATTGATGAGTGGTATTTCGGCAATCTGCAAGGAAAGACGACCGTTGGTATTTATATAAAATAATGCATTATTCTAGATTCCAAAGATCTTACCATCGCATCACACTTGTGCCTGAAATAATTGTTAGCTCATGTCAAACCCCAAAAAGATACATACGTAATAAGAGTGACTTAGGAATTTGAACTCTTCCCGGACCTCTGGGGATTCCAACACATGTGATGAAAAGGAGACAGAGGACCAAATGAAGACCTGGGACCCAGAGTCTAGAAAACTAACCATTACTGATGGGACCAAAAATGAGCCATATTAGCCTGACATGGGGGTGTCATGTGGTCATGCAGTAATGGGATTTATGGCATTTGCACCGACAACTGTCTGAACACGCGAGGAATAGAATGCCAATTGGGCCAGACTTGAATGCATGCATGGGAGACTTAATCCATCATTAAGACTGACTTGATAGAGGAGAGAGAAAACTACCATGGCCAAACTAGTGAGGTGTCGAGCTCAAACCAGGCAACCATCTTTCTCAGATGAGCTCTACATTTGGGGTTCCTGACGCACGGAGCGCGATGAGCTCGCCACTAGGAAGAGTACATAATATGTAAGAAATGTATAGTGCTGAAGCACAGGCGATGGCTGAAGCATGACTCACAGACTGGCCAAAAATGGGCATATATACAGACGCAAATAGACATTTACACAATGTACAATATATATAGAAAATCACAGAAGTATGTTAGAGTAATCTTTAGTAATTACTCCTTAGTGCTTAAGTTTCTCTTAGGCAGTTTAGTTAGACTTAGGAAAGTTTCCTTTTCTGAGTTAGTTTCCCTTTTAGGGTTTCGACATCCTTTATAAGGATTGTCTTCTTTGTATTCTTTACTTAGATTGTATTATTTTCATCATTGTGTTAATAGAAGATAATTTCTTTCACAATGGGTTTGCAGTCTCTCTCATTTTGGCCGCCATAGCTTTCTGATTTACTTCTCTCTTCTGTCTTCTTCTTTCTTGTAGCAGTGTTTGCATGCAGGTTTCTTGGGAAGATTTGACGTTTGTCAAATCCTATATGGTATCAGAGCTGATCTGCTGTTCGCTACTCCTGTTTCATTGAAGCTCAGAGGGTTTCAGAAGCTTTTTCGGCTTCTCTT
>MU225484.1:438454-456926 GCA_018584345.1 Thuja plicata
TTTGCACAAGATGTTTCCTCTTCCATCAATCTGTGATTTTTGGCCTCCATAGCTTTTTTGCTTCTCTCTTTCTGTGACAGGTTTGCATGCAGGTGATTCTTGAGAGTTGTGGGTTGATAGTTTTCATAAACTCCAATATTTCCTCCATATTTCTTTTTAAATAAATTTTATTTATTTAATCCCTCCATTTACTCTAAAATTCTTCTAAACCCCATTTAAATTTAATTTAATTTAATTTAAATCTCACTTTTCCTTGCTTTGGCTAAATTTACTCTAATTATACTTAAAAGGTAATTAAACCCCTTTTAGCCTTAATCACTTGCACACACATGTGACTTTTTTTAATTATTATTCCCTCCACTTGAAAAGTCAACTCCCTCTCTTTAACCACTTAATCCTAGCCACTCATTTCTTTTGCCTCTTAATCTCCTTCACTCTCACCAAAACACTACCTAACCTTTCATCTCAGCCACTCATTTTTCACCACTTAATCCCAGCCCTCCATTTTTCATAAAAAATCCATAAAAGGAGGCCTCACTCCTCATTTGAAACTAGTTAGTGAATTGAGCATTCTTGCACACTTGAGCACTTAAGCATTTTTAGAATTCTTAGTGATTTCATCTTCATAGTTGTTGCATTTTATCTTAGTTTAGATTTCATTTCTTGCATGATAATCTACATTCACTTTCATAGTTTAGTTTTGAATCTTGCACTCTCACCTTTAGTTTAGTTTTCATTTCAATCTAGTTGTTAATCTCTTGCATTTGCACCCTTAGATTAGATCTTTGCATTTGCATCTATCATTTGAGAGATTTGGGGCAAGTTCCACATACTTGTGCTCAAATCTTCATCATTTTGCATCTATCATAGTGGGGTTTTATTTCATTTTGTTGGGAGAGCACACCCACAAAATCTCTAAGAGAAAATCAAACAAGTCTTGGGTGCACTTGTTTTAGCTCATCGGAGGCTATAGTGAGAATTTAGTTGTGTTTCAAATTTTTTGCATGCTTTAATTTATTGGTAAATCTTGTGTTTTACATATTTTGACTTGTTGTGCAACTGCAGGAATTTTCATTGCATACATTTTGGCACGCCCGGTGGGACCCACATCTTGGTTTTTATTCTATTTTGCAGGTTTTTTGGATGGATTGATAGACAAGTGACTCCAATTTTGCAGAGACGGCTCTGCACATAGGCGGTTCCGCTTGCACATAGGTGGCTCCGATAGAAAGGGAGTTTCCTCTCTTTGTTTAGCTTTCTAAGTTGTTTAGCCTACATTTTTTGGTCATTTTAGAGTTAATTACTTAGTGCATATTGTCATTAGAATCATTCTTGGGAATTTGCAAGCATATTAGGTTTTAAATCTTGTTAGTTTTAGTTATTACTTTCTTTCTGTCTCAGATAGGTGTCTCTGTTTGTAAACAGGCGACTCTGATAGAAAGAGTTTAACTTGCATATTACATCACATTTTAGGGTTTTTTGCACTTTAAGAACTTTTAAAAATAGTTGCATTATGTAATTTCATAATAGATGTCATTTTAGAAGCTTTATCTCATTTGGGTATTAGTTTTTTTCAAGGTTTAGTGTCTTTTTTGCATTATGTTCCAGACAGGCGGCTCTGCCTATAGACAGGCGTCTCTGCACATAGGTGTCTTTCCCTGTAGACAAGCGGCTCTGCTTAATTTTGTTTCTTTTCATCATATGATGCATGCTGAGCTTTGCTAATCTGGTTTTCTTGCAAGGTTTTAGTGTTTTCTATCTTCTAACAGTGGTTTTACAGAATGTTTGACCAAGATCAATGTGTTTTTAAACTACTAATCTATTGTCTTGTAGGATGCTTGTGGAAGACTTGAACATTGAAACCACTAATCGATTTATTTTGCAGGTTGCCTTGGAGATAAAGTTAAACTTTGTGTTTTTGATTTATCTCACATAGTTTAATTAGGGGGCTTGTGTGTTTGCGGAAAACTGTGGTAGGGATATGCTCTCACCCTTTTAGGGTGATCAAAATAAAAACCCACTAAATTTCCCCTAGTTAGAAGAAGCCCAAGGAAGTAACCAAGTGACTTATGTGTTTGAAGGATCACAAGAAGTAAGGATATGCTCTCACCCTTTTAGGGTGATCAAAATACCAGACCTACTTGTGTCTTCTTTTTTCTTTCATTAGGATTTTGTACCCATTTAGAGTGGCTACCTCTCAAGACCTTTAGCATAGCCGGTGAGAGGGATTTCCCAAGTGGGGAATAAGGTGGACCTGGCCTCTTCCAACCCTCTATAATCAAATTCTCTTAAGGCTAATCTCTCAAGGGACGTAGCTATTCTTGAGAATTCATTCTCATGCTTGATAATGTAAGGTTTCAAAGCCTGAATCCTGCGTGCAGGACTACATTATCAGGTACTCGTAGGGCCATATGCCTTAATCTCACTTGCGGGACTACAAGAGGTAGTTGCAAATGGAATTTTCACTAGACACTTTTAGACAGAGGCCTACCCAATTCACCTCTGAAGGTATCATAATCATTGTGCAATGATCGATCCAAGTGGATTACCCAGATAACCTAAAGATTTTACACTCACCATTTGTATTCCCAAGGGTGTTCTACAACATGAATGCGGCATGAGGGAGCCTATGTGATTCAAGCATTGAGTCTCTTTTCAAAACCCGCAACATGTATAGTCCTGAAAAAAGCCAACATCACTTTGTGTGAGGGGAAGGAATATCTACTATGGGAAAAGATTTTGATATCACACCATTCCTTAGGTAGCTTGTGCTGGAAGTGTCTTTGAATCTATTGAGACTAGTGGAAATATTGGGCTTGAAAAAGATATCAGAACATACACATTGCGCTACAATTTCCTTATCATTTCAGACTTCACAAGTATTTGTATCCGCAAGGTTGCTTTGTCCCTTGTTGGATTGTTTGAAGACAATTTTTTGGTCACATCATGTTTGACTTTGATTTGTGCTTGAATCGTTCTCGCCCACGGATAATTTGACTGCAACATCCTTCAAAATCATTAGGCAAACCAAATCAAATCAGTTTCTCAAGATTTTAGATTCAAAACTTCAAGTTTCTGTCCAAATTCCTACACAAGCGGCTCTGCCTGTACACAGGCGGCTCTGCACATGGGTGGCTCCACTTGTAGACAGGCGTCTCCACTTGAAATCAGTAAATGTTGAGGTTTTGCAAAGATTTTCTAGCTCCACTCTCCTGCAAGTTCTCAAACTGTTTTGCCTCAGTCAATCAGTTTCTTGTTCAACCATTATTTTCTTTCATCCTTCTAGTCTCTCATCCTTCACTTCATTTTTCCTAATCTTGGTAAGTTGGAGCACCATCATCTATATTGGACTTCATCAATCAATATCAACCCTTATATTTCATACCTTCATCAGATTTCCATCTCAAACTTAAGGTAGAAAGATTTATCGAAGTGTTAGAAGGATCCTTATCATTAGAAAACAAATTAATCTTGCCACTTGAGAACATTAGTCCATCTTGAGTGGTTTATCCAATCCAATCTTTCTCAAGATCATAAGTCTATCTTTGAGTAGGAAAAAACATCATCATTAATCCTTATTGTTTGCACCTCATTGGATCCTATTTCACTAAGGTTTGTCTTAAACCTTCATCATCAATCTTTATCAATCCAATCTTGAGACTTTATCTCTTAATCCAACAAATCAATGATATATCCAATCAATTAATCCTTTTATCAATCAATCCTAATCAATCATAAGTCCAATTTTCTCCTAGTTTCTTCATCAAATCAAACCAATCAATCAAAATCTTGATCATAATAAAATTGCATCCAATCATCATCAAATCAAAGTAACCTTTGAAAGAAAAATCCAAAAACATTGCTCCTATTCCAAGATCATTTCCTCATCACTTTCTTCTTTCCAAACATCTCTCATTTTTCTTCCAAATTCATCCCTCACCTCCAATCCTCATCTTCATCTACCGCATATTCTAATCCAATTTTAAATCTTCCCATTCAATCATCATGAATATGGATTGGTTTCATGAAATGGTTGAGGATATTTGAATGTCAAGCCCTAATCCTCCATCCATACCTCAAATTCAACCAACCTATCAAACACTCCCATCAACCTAATATCTTCCTAAAAACTATTCACCTCCTAACTATCCATTTTTTCCTCCACAACACCCCACATCTAATCCTACTTCTCCTCTTGTTTCTTATCATTCTTCCAATGTTGACAAGGGAAATCCATCTCACTATCCCCGTTCTACATATGATCATCTTGACCAAGAGATCCAAGAACTTCAAAACATTGTCCTCAACATGCAGAATGAAAAACATTTTCCTCCATCTAATCCTATACCTCCATATAATCCTAATCATCTAGAGCACTTATCATCCCCTACGAACTTCTTTGATTGGGTTAATCAAATAGCAGAAAAGTATACATCTCCAGCTCCAAACAAGGTTTTCCAATCCCCATGTCCATCTCCATTGCATGAAGACATACCCCCATCTCCTAATCCTCCTAAATCCTTAGTTCCCACAAACTTCTTTAGTGATTGGATCCATGAAATAGCAAAGAGGCATCAGTCCTCAAATCCAAGTGAAGTCATCCAATCCCCTCAAATCATCAACCCATGTCCCAAGCGACATCGTCCATCTCCCTTGAATGAAAAAACAACCCCATCTCCTAAGCCCCATGCTTCTTCCATCCCTCCATCTACCCCAATAAGATATCTTCCACCTCTCCATTCTATAAAATATAAAGCTTCCACTCCATCCACCACACCATCCCCACAAGTCCAAACAAATCAACATCTTGTTCCAAAACATGATAATGTGGAATCCTCTCCTCCTCTAGATCTAAGCATTACTCGATCTCATGACCCTCCCCATCTTTTGACATCTTTCCAGATGAAGATCCTAGCCTTGCATATCAAGATCCCCATGCCTTTCTTAATCCAACTCATGATTCTATTCCTGATCCAGAATAAGACATCCCTTACACCTTCCCATTCGAAGAATCCAGCCATCCATCCCAAAATTCCCCTTGTGATCCTATCTATAATCAAGATCAAGACATCCCTTTTACCTTTCCATTTGAAGATTCAAGCCTTCCATATGAAGATCCTACCCCATCCAATGATCCCACTCTATCCAATGATCCCTTTTTTGTCCTATCCAATAATCCCTCTCCATTTTAAGATCAAGTAACTTCATCTCCTAAGTCCATATCTTTTCATGATATCCTTCAATCCAATGATCCCATTATCCCTTTCGCTCCACCACATAATCCTCCTCAAATTCAAGATCAAAGTAATCCTTCAACTTCATGTAATGATCCCAATCTATCCCAATATCCTTTTATCCCTTCCAATCCCACTCAAGATCCTAATCCTCCATATGATCCTAATCCTCTACAAAATCCCATCACACCTATCCAATCCATCCATGAAGTTCATACATCTAAGCTCAATTCATCCACCTCTATCTAACATGGATTCCTTCAATAGCCAATCATTCCTTCCACCTCCTCACCCCATTCACATGGACTCGCATCTTGTGTTCAAAGTAATAAGTATCCCACTAAAAACATAATTTCTCAAGATGTTGGTGTGCCTTCCACCCCTTCTACATGTAAAATTCCTCCATCTACATTCAAATATCCTCATCACCCATCCTCCAAATCCATATTAGGCCCTTATGTTCCAAACATCATTCCTTCCCCCTCCAAATTCATTTTGGGCCCTTATGTTCCAAAATCCATCCCTCATTTATCCACATCCATTTTGGGTCATTATGTCCCAAAATCAAACCCTTCATCCCTTCCATCCATTTTGGGTCCCTACATACCTCCATCATCTCAAATACCTAAGAAAGATCAACAAAGGCACACATCCTTGAATTCCTTCCAACATTCACCCTCCATTCTTCCATCCATAAACCCTGCGTGTCATCTATCCTTATACACCCCTACCCTGGATAATGGAAGCAAATTGGATGCCAACAATAAAGTGCATGAAGTGAAAAATCCCCAAAAATCAAAGGATCAACATGTCCCATCTAAAAGACATGTTTAAGAAAAGAAAAATATGATCCAAAAGAAAGAAAAATTCAAAAGGCCACAAAGGCCCAAAAATAAATTCATGTGGATTCCTAAACTACTTACTGAAGCAATGCATATCAAAGAAAAATCAAATTTGGCATACAAACTTGCTAGCCCAAAAGCTTCATCCACTCATAAGTCCTCAGATCCTCAGTTTTCCAAATCTATTTTGGGTCCTTACATTCGAAAATCCACCTTTTCTCCCCTATCTCCTTCACAATCTCCTCCTCCACTACTCCACCACCCTTCAAGGTGTGTTCCAATGATGATCTTTCCAACTCCTTCCTCCATTTATTCACCAGTCTGCCAACCTTTCATCCATTACCCACCAATCATTCCCCATCCCCCCATCCCATTAATCCAATCATACACATAAATCCTTATTCCAACCTTCATATCCCCCATCCATTTTATCTCCCTTCCCCCCAATCCTACCAACAACTATGAGCATAAAGAATCCTTCCAAAAAAAACAAAAAAATAATAATTTA
The DNA here is from genome assembly GCA_018584345.1 of Thuja plicata. NCBI lineage: Eukaryota > Viridiplantae > Streptophyta > Pinopsida > Cupressales > Cupressaceae > Thuja > Thuja plicata. Next base: position 445,039 of record MU225484.1, read on the forward strand.
TAAAATGTCCTTAAAAAATCGTCATCTTGGTGAAAACCTGGCAAACAGGTGCCTTGATGATATCAAAAAAAAAAGGGACATATCAAGGGATACCATCCATGGAACTAGATGCTTGATTTCTTCCACCATCTTCCTTATCACATATTTGTTATCCTCCAAATCCACTCATATATCCATTCACTTATCCTCATCCCCTTGCACTCTACACTTGGGGGCAAGCTCCATCCATGCTACCTACCGAACATATGTTTCATATACCCTGTCCCACATCTATCATCTTCTATATGTACACCATCCATTTTCCAATCTTTGATCTTGACTATCATATTCATTTCATCCATCCCTATGCACCTACCATCTCCTTTATTCATTATCCATCCACTGTCCATTATCCTACATAACATCATCCACTTTAACCTTATTTAATCTTGACATCCTATCCATATCCTCCATCTTATAGTCCTCATCCAATCCTTATCCTTCATTTACCATCCATAAGATTACATTAGTTCATCCTCCTTTCCATGTCTTTGATCTTGGTTATCTCATACATTTCCTCCATACATTATCCATTATCCTATATATCATTATACCCTATCCTATTCATAGCCTCCATCTCATATCCCTTTCCATCTCTCCTACCTTTTCTCTTCATACAAACTAGAGGCACTAAAATATCCATGCATGCTTTGGACAACACAAGCCTTACTCCCCTCCATGCACATCCTATATATACTATCCATCTATAGCCTTTATCATCCATCTCTTCATCCTTCATCCTTCCACCTCTAGTATGGGGGCATCTTTTACAACATTGTCCTTGGATCTTGCTCTACTTATTCCCCATCCCTTTCATGTCATCCTGCCCTTTCATACATCCTTTATCCCCCACATGCCCATCCTTCATTTTCTTACCTTTAGTGTGGTGACAATCCACCTAGTTCTTGGATCTCTTTTCTCCATATCCCCCATCTGATGGTCTTCCATATCCTACCATTCCATCCATCTCTTTCTCAAATCATCTCTCCATCTTTCCACCCTTTCATATACCTTGACTCTCCCTTGTCATTCGTGTTCATCCATTCTCCTATCCAATCTCATCTACTCTATTTGTCCACTTCACCCCATATCTAATCTTTTCATCATTCTTTCATCTTCTTCAAATCACCTTGCCTATCAAATCTCTTTATCTTCCTATCATTCAATTCAATCATTCTTATCTTCTCATCTCATTCTATCTAATCCATGTTGTTGTATAAATCCTAATCAGACATAGAGGTCCTTTTCACCCACTTTTTATCGGTGTGGTTGCTCCCCAAATTTTTCTACGGGGGTTTGGGGGCAGCACCCCCAAGATGGGGTCCAAGGGGCAGTGCCCCTTACGGGATCCAAGGGGAAATCCCCTAGCGTGCTCCCTGTCACGAGACAAGGTGGGGTCGAGGGGTAGCGCCCTGCGAGGCCAAAAATAATAGATCATCAAAAGAAGCCCTAGAAATAAAATTTTCTCCATTGGCCACCATATTTCTTAAAAATCGTAAAAATCATAAAACGTTCAAAAAATCCTAAAAATCAGAAAATGATATTGAAAAAATTCAAAAAAAAAATTAGAATATGTTCCTGAAAAAATTTAAAAATTATCATAAAAATCCTTAAAAAAAAAAAAAAAAAAAAGTCAAATCCGCTGCCCTCCTCGGGCAGAGCCGCCTGTCCCAAGATGGGCAGCTCCATCCGCTTTGTGTAGGGCAGAGCCGCTCATCTACGGATGAGCGACTGCGCTCGCCTTGCGCGGGACGGAGCCGATCATCTACGGAAGGGCAGTTGTGCCTGCCTTGCGCAGGGTAGAGCCTTCCTTGCGTAGGGCAAAGCCGCCCATTTACGAACGGGCGGTTGCGCCTGCCTTGCACATGGCGAAGCCATCCCTGCATGGAAAGGATGCCCTATTTATGGATGGGCGGGTGTATTCTCCTTACTATGAGGTTAGAATCATCTTCATGTTTGACGGGGCCACTTTTTTCCTCCATAGTAGCTCAGTCACTACCCCTCCACTGTGACTTCGTCATGTCTTTCCTCTGTCCTTTATTTTTTAATAATACATTAAAATCTAATAAATAAAATAAAATTTTCAAAAATCTTTAAAAATCCCAAAAAATTAAAAAAATCTTAAAATACAAATAAAAAATCAAAACATTCTTAAAATTATAATAACATCAAGTGCAACTAATCCTAATCCATGTAATCCAACCCTGCAATCTAGCATATCAATCTTTAATCATGCCTTCATGTTAATCCAAATCAGCTGGTAATCGATTGATCAATTTTTTATCCAACCATCATCATGGGATGTATCCTTCCCAATCCCTTGGATGTGCATTGTTTTTATCGTTAACTTTTCCATCCTTCATCAATCGATCAATCAATTAGTTTTCAGCTGCCTAGGGGCAACATATTGGTTTGCTTTTGGCTTCTTGTGTATGCTTGCTTGTTGCTTGTATGTGTTAGTGTTTTTTGTACTTGATCATTTTATCATTATCTCTTTTCTCACATGCTTGACACCTTGTCATCTTGGTTCCTTATACCTTGGTGCAAATCGTCAAGTACCATATCAAAATCCAGGTTGTGCTCCCCAACGTTTACATAATTCATTTGCATTGCATTTTAGCTAGATTGCATTTTGCATAGTGAGGTCTATTTTTATACCCTCCACCTCTCCCTTGTTCATAATCTCCTCATACCTATTTTGAGAGCACATGCATGTTCTCCAAACCTGCATGTCCTCTCAAGGGGGCATCATCCTTTCATATATCCCTCCTCATCATCCTTTCTCATCCTTCCATGATTGGGGCATCTTCCTCTTTTCTCTTCTTTGACGCGATGTCAATTTTGACACCGCATCAAAGAGGGGCAAAATGTAGACACCCTAAATTGTCCCTCTTCATTTCTATATTAATTTAATTAATATTTCCTATAACAATATAGTTAACTGGATGAAAACAAAGATAACTACCAGTTAAGTCCATATTTAGCTCTGCCAGCTAGATATTTTGTCATTTCTGAACTCAAGTTAATTTCGGTGTTTAACTCTTTGATAGCTTAGGTCAACACTCCAGTTCTCCTTGGGCTTCTCTATTGGTTTACACTATGATTCTGGCCATTGGTTATGCTTGTGAATCAGCTCATCGGTGTTCTTTCTTGAGCATCACTGTGACTTGACTTTCGGTGATCTCTGTCTATCGGGTTCCACTAGCCGTCGGTGTGTGAAGTCACATTGTGAATGCTTGTCTCTTATGCATTACTAAAAGCATAATATTTATCTCTCTGATTCTCTGAAGTCTTTGACACTTTGATTATAACCGATTAGATTATATCAAGTTGACATCAATGAAAATACAATCCATTAACTAATTTAATGTCTTGTATTATCTTTCTGCATTTCGGTGATCAACTTAATATCTTCAAAAATTCAATTAGTTACATGTCATCAATTTGTGCACCAGTGCTAGAAACTATTAAAGGAGGGTTAAAAACTAAGTTCAAATGGACTTTAGAAGCAGGGAATTCCTTTGAGAAGTTGAAGAAACAAGTGGCTACCCAACCCATCCTTCTATTACCTAGTTTTGATAAGTTATTCACATTGGAGTGTGATGCAAGTGACATTGTAGTAGGAGGAGTACTAAGCCAAGAATGCAAACCTATCTAGCTTTCTTTAGTGAAAATATCAATGAAGCAAAGAAGTACTCTGTTTATAAATTAGAGCTATATGCTCTAGTGCAGTCTCTTAGAAAGTAGAGACATTATCTCCTACCTAAGGATTTTGTAGTGTTTACAGATAAGCAAGCACTTAGCTACATAACCACACAAGAAAAGTGAAGTAATAGGCACTTGAAGAGGATGGAGTATCTTGAAGCATTTACATTCACCATCAAGCATAAGAAGGGACAGTTGAACAAGGTGGCAGATGCACTAAGTAGAAGGATGCTAACAATGCAAGAAGTACAATTTCAAAGCATTAGGATTGAGAGTTTCAAGGATCTCTATGGAGAAGATGAAGACTTCTTTGAAGCATATAAGGTATACTCTGATTTTGAGAATCATTTTCACAGTCAATTTTCAGAGTATACATTACAGAGTGGAATTTTGTTCAAGGGAAATCAATTATGTTCTCTCAAAGGATCAATGAGATAAAATCTCATTCAAGAGAAGCACAATGGTAGCTTAAGTGGAAATTTTGGTATCAACCAAACAATGGAGTTGGTACAGAGGTTTTATTATTAGCCCAAGTTGCCAAGAGATGTCAGAAGATATGTGGAGCAATGTGTGGTTTGTATGAAAGCCAAAGAATGAGCTAGTAATGCAGGTTTGTATCAACCTTTACCCATTCCCGATCGACTATGGGAGTGCATTAGCATGGATATTTTGGTGGGTCTTCCCAAGACCAAGACAGGTTTGGATAGTGTTTATGTGGTGGTATATAGATTTAGCAAGATGAGTGATTCCATTCCTTGTAAGACCACTCATGATGCTATCTACATTGCTCATCTCTTTTTCAAGGAGATTATGAGAATACATGGGCTACCCCTAAGTATAGTGTCTGACAGAGATGTTAAGTTCATGAGTCACTTTTGGAAGACTCTATGGAGAATATTGGGAACTAATTTTTCTTTTGGTTTAGCTTACTATCCATAGATAGATGGTCAAACTGAGGTGATCAATAGGGTATTAGGTAACCTTCTCAGATGCCTAACCAATGAGTATGGTCAGACTTGGGACTTGATAATTCCACAAGCTGAATATGCATACAATGATAGTGTAAATATGACAGCACTGAGAATTCCTTTAGAGATAGTAAATGGCATGCATCCAAGGGGTGTATGTGAGCTTAGAGATCTAGGATCTATGGAGCATAGCAGTGGCCATGTAGAGGATTTTACTCAAACAATGAAGGAGATACAAGAGTAGCTGAAGAAGACAATCACAAAGGCTACTCATAAACTGAAATCTAAGGTGGATATGTCTAGGAAAGATATACAATTTGTAGTAGGTGACTATGTAATGGTACATCTCAAAAAATCTAGGTTTTAGAAAGGAGTGACAATGAAGCTGAAAATGAAGAGAGTGAGACCATGTAAGGTGATAGCTAAGTATGGACAGAATTCTTACAAGGTGGAGCTTCCTGAAGGTTTAAGTATTTCACCAGTGTTTAATGTGGCTTACTTGTTTAAGTACAAAGGACTAATGACTGATATGAATTAGAACAGTAAGGAGGTATTGGAGGATGTAAGTACTCAAGTCTTACCTCCTAAGGCCAAGCTTCAAGCATATAGGATCTTGGAAATTAGAGTGAAGAAGTCTACTAGGAAAAGGGTGTACATGGAACACCTCATACAGTGGAAGGACAAACTAGAGTCTGAGGCTAAATGGGTGGAAGAATCTCATTTCAAGAAATGTAGCATTGATATGTCTTTGATTTCTCCTCACATTCCTTAGTGTCTGTGCCGGGGGGAGAATGGTGCGGGAGCACCCATAGGTTTCCTAGGAAAACTAAGAAATATATTTTATTTTAGTTGTGTGTGATCCTTAGTATATTTTTGTTGCATTTTTTTGAAGGTCATGTTGACCAGAGTGTAGGTAAATAAGGTTTTGATCTATTGAGTCTTAGGACTTTTGTCAAGGTGCAATTGGGGCTAAGAAGTTATAAAGCCTTCTAATTGGCACAAGTTGGATGATGATGTCATCATGATTTTAATAGGTTAAAAGTTGGCTTAGAAACATTTTTTGGTCATTAGGATAGTTTTTGGGAAATATTTGATGAGTTTTGGAACTCGTTTGCTTAGTTTTGCTTAAAATTGTGTAAAGTTGCAAAAGTTGCAAAATGCAACTTTGCAACTTTTGAAATATTGCTTGAACAACATGACAACTTTTGACAACTTGACCAAGAAGAGCCCAAGGGAAAAAATAATTTTTTTGTGACCCTATTTATGACATGGCTTGACTTTGGAGCAAGATTGGATGCCTAATGTACAGACTAAATTTTTGAAATCAAGAAAGCATATGAGACTGTGTATAATTCTTTTGTTTTGCATTGCAATGATACTTTAATGGATTAGTTTTGGCATTGTAACTAATGCATTATTTAGGATAGTTAGTTTCTTGATTCTGTGTAGTATTAGATAGAAATTTTGTTTAGTTTTAAGTACTTCTTGTAAATAGTTTGTGATCTTCACTGTCATTGGTCTGAACCAGGCAGTTTGTAAAGAATGGAGTGCTAACTCATTCTCCCACCGTAAAAATTGTACGACCCTTTGGGAATAGTGACTAGAATCCATGTGTGTACATATGACAAGAGTTGGGGCCCCTGAAAGTAAAGGAGCTATTTTTGGAGTCTTTGCCTAGGCGAGCTAGATGTGAGCATGACTAGGAAAGACCATAGTGCAGAGCACTTAATTTGCATAGGTGATCACTTAGAGACAAAATTACTTTTGAAGAAGGAAGATATGAGTCTTTCCAAGATTTTATGAAGAGGGATAGACGCTACCAATCCACTTGATTAGTGAAAACTTGCTAAATTTATAGAGGGGCGAAAAAGATCCTAAAAAGCCTTAATTTCACTCATTTTTGGTTAGGGCATTGTACGCCTAGTTGTGACCAAAAGACTCCAAAAATCCTTGAGGGGTAGGCCTACAAACCAAGAATCCAAAGAAAATATTATGGGTTTCATTGGAAGGATTGGGAGAAATTCCCCGATTTCTCAGTGAAGGAGACCTAATTGCTAGTAACCCTTTTTAAGGCCTAATTGGGAAGTTATGTGAACTCAACTTGTTAGTAGAATTAGGAGTGATTCTTAGAATCCCTAATAGGTTGGATTGAAGTCACTAAACCACCTCCACACCTCTGCAATATTTTATCAATAAGTTGGAGGTTAGAAGCCTTAAGATGAACTAAGGGCTAATGTTGAGTGGAGTAAGAATGCAAGGAGTTTGAGTTGTTAAATTGAACTTTCATGATGGTTGGGTTGGCTAGAGAGACCAGGGGACCCAAACAAAGAAAAGTTCCTATAGGTTACAACTGGTGTGGAGTAGACACCCTGGAAAGTCTTCAAGAAGACCAGAGCATGAATCAGTGAGTGATTCATCCAACCTCCCTATCAAACAAATTTGACAAGAAGATTTTGCAAGGGATCAGGAACCCCATTAAAAACAATAGCTACAAGATATATGTCAATACAAATCATTAGTAAAGAACAACCATAAAAACAAGAACCTAAAAATATAAACTACTAGAGAATAGGCTTCTCAACAAAGGTCAAACCCTCAAAACAAAGCATGAGGTTTTTAAAGGCTCCATGATCCTTAACACCTTACATTGGGCTTTGAAAGAATCCCTCAACCTTAGAAGGGTATTCATAGGCTCCCATAACCTAAAGCATAGGTTTTACATGGGTCCTACAACCAAAAACTAAAGTATCAACAAAAATTCAGCCAAGGGATACAAAGCCAAGACAAAGGATTAGATATAATGGGTTTTAAAAGGCTCCCCCAACCTACAAAAAAAAAACACCTACTCTAGGAAAGACCATCTCTAGCACCACAAGGTTTCACCTCAAGCAACACAAAACTCCACCTCCATAGGAATTCCATCCACCTAAATAGGATTTGTAGCCACGAACAAAGAAACCTGAAAAGTAGACAAAAATTAGTGCAAAGAGAGGAGGAGAGAAGGAAAAAGATCATCAAACTACAAACACTTAAACAAATTGCTCCCAAACTCCAACACAGACCCTGAAACCAAGAACCAATCACCACCGCTACTAAAAGAGACTGGCAGGGAAAAGTGGTGCAGGAGCACACCTAGGCTAACCTCCATAGTTGTGTTGTTTTGGCTTGTAATTGACATTGGCCAAGTCAAGATAGTTTGTTTACTTTGGAGCTTAGAAGGTCATTGCATTGTGGACTAGGTGAGTTAGTCATTAGGACTAAGGTCACCAAAATAGTCATTGTTAGTAGCTTTTTAAGTTTCTTAGGCTTAGAATCTTAGTGATGGATTTGAGCTTTGAATGTGTCCTAAACACATAATTTTTTTCATAGAGATTCTTGGAGGCCATTAATGAATTTGCTTCCTCGAAATATAGAGGATAGAGGCCCTAAAACTTAGTAAGTTCGCATAATGGCAAAGATGCCAAAAGTTGTTACAATGTTGTCATGACAACATTTGCAATAATTGCAAATACCCCTACAAGATAGGAGTGGGATATCGACCAACAGTCCCTAAAAACATGGAAGATGGCATCTAATGTAGGTAGAGGCTCGAATATCATCAAGAGTGATGATTGTAAAAAATATTGCTTTTTGAATATAGCTCTGCAACTCTGATTTTGTGAAGAACCCAAGCATTTCATTGTGACAGTGACATCTAATGGATTGAATGTTGTGAACTAGTGATTTTTTTGTGTTCATAGGACTATTCTAAGCATTTCATTCAGTGAGAAAGTTTATTTGAGGTTATTTAAAGTCTTGTATAAATTGTTTTAGTTTAGGAAGCTCACTAATCCTGTCCTGACCAGGTTGTCATTTCATGGCTACCCCATGAAATCTAACCATGATATCTTCCTAAGGCTTGGTGGATATGTTAGGGGAGTCATTATTCTATACATATGTATAGGTAGGAGTCTTGTGGAGTCAATTTTCTATTTTTAGTGCCAAGCCCTAGGCGAGCTGACAGTGCTCGGTTAGAGGTTTGGAGATGAAAAAGTGAGCATTTCATGCGGGGAAGGAAAGTACAGTATAGGGTAAGAGTAGAAATAGGTGGGATATGACCTAATCTTACACTTTTGAGAGATTTAGGAACTCACCAATCCATTTGGTCAAGTTTTGAACAAGAAAATAGTCAAGTCCTACTAATTAGGCCTATTAGCCCTATTGGTCCTAGATAATAGGAACCCTATGTACGGAGGGCTTAGGAGACTAAAAATTTCAAAATCCTTTGTGAAATGAAAAAGGGTATCTGAATGTGGGTTTATTTTTTCAAGTTCTTTGGGAAAGTTTTGAAAGAATTGGGAAAAGGTCTTTGGAAAAGGCTACAAGGAATTAGGCCTAATTAGGCTTCTTAGGGTCTAAAATTTGAGTTCGACTGAAAAGGGCTATGAGATCCCTAAAAATGGAGTCAAATGGGAACATATGTATGGCTTCCAACATTCTTACTACCCCTACAATGATTTGTGAATACTAGAGTGGAGTTGACACTTAGATCCTTCTAAGTGCAGGAGAAGAAGTGAAGTACCCAAAGGGTGTTAGTCTTTCAAAGGTGAATCACAAAGAGTGAGGCTCTTAGAGGAGAGTTGGATTAGGAATTAGTTAATTATCTAAGCCTAATAAGGACCTAGAGGAGATTAGGATCCTTGAAGAAGACAAAGAAGTTCTTCTTATACAATTGTGCAAGCAAGCCTTGAAACACTCACACCAAAAAGGAAACCCAGAGCAGCAAGAGAACAAAGAAGACCCTTAACACAATTTAACACACATCTACTTAAAACCTTCACATCCTTCCACAACCATCAAACCAACCACTAAGAGATCTAAACCTGTCACTAACTAGAAAAAAAAGATAAATTATATCCTTTGAAGAGAGAGGATAGGAGAGAGGGAAAGAACATGAATTCTCGTCCTCTTAAAACACTCATCCCCTAACTCATCCAATATCAGTACAACCAAGATCTTTCCATGCCTAGAGAAAGAACAACACCACAGGGTGGAAGATCTCCAACACAAGAAGAGGGGGAAGAAGGGAATATGCACAATGATTCCCAACCTCTTAAAATGCATATAACCAACCACCCCCAACCACGCTAAAACTAGAGACCACCAAACACCTGTACCGAGAAATTTTACGTCCATCAAAAAGAAATCCCAGAAGAGAAGGAATAAATTAGTGTTGGAATAGTCCCAAGGGATAACTGAGAGGGGGGGTGAATCAGTTATCAACTAGTTTAATATTTTCTTCAATTAATTATAGAATAACATTAAGCATTAACACATTCATATAACACAAGATAGAACACAACAATTTTGGTTACGGGGAAACCAAATAGGTAAAAACCCCGGTGGGAATTAGCACCCATAAAGAACTGTACTTGAGTATAATTATCCTTGTTAGGAGATCTTGCAACCCTGTTAGGAGTTGTTCTTTACAATGCAATAAGTATAGTGACCTGGTTAAGGGTCTGAACGTGTTAGGAGTCTTTTACAAATAACCCTATTAGGGATGAGGACTCACTGTCCAAAAGCTCACTGCTAAAATGATGAAGGCTGCAACCTTCAGTAAAATAGATATGCACTATATCTAGTAAATGAGCTATTTGAGTAGACCAGCTATCTTGATCAGTTCCAGTGTGTTGTATACTTCCACTTCTTCTTCACATAGATCTTTTCTTGATGAATTAAATGTCTCTACTGTCCCACAACAACGGACATTCTATTATGTACTTTTTTGTCTCTTTTCTTATCATTCACACTTAGCATTCACCAAATGAACTACTATAAGTATCTTCCCAAAAGATGTGATCTTCATCAGCTTTAGGATTCCCTTCAATACTTCTTTAGTCGGCCACATCAAGCATGCAACCTAATTATAATCATGCAACCCAAACTAAATAGACGCGACGCTTCACAAATTTGGCTTCACCAAATTAACTCCAACTTCACGATTTTGATAGAACACATTTGGTGCCTTTAGATAATTATCTTTAACTCATAACTGAACATGAATAAAAACATGCATATCCCAAAGATGGCGCAACTCAAGAAATAATGTAATTACGTCGGCTCTTCACAGATAGTCTTCAATCACTGTAACTGTCATAACTGATTAACATAACTCAACTGAAAATTCATATTTGACTCGGTGTGAATGCACATAGCATCTAGAACATGTATACATCATGGAAGTAAACACGCATAGCTCCAAAACATCTATACTAATAATTGCATATAGAACACCATTGTGTATTATATGTTGTCATCAATGACAAACATACAATCAATTATTTGCACAGAAGAAAATCTCCAATAATCTCCCATTTGACATTGATGGAAACATATGATATCATCAACTCAAAGTGTCTTCCTTCTTTTTACAATCTTCTCAATATCCTCATCAAAAGTTTCTCTTCACTGTTGCTGCTCTTCTAACTGTATACTCCCCCAGATTATATGCTCCCCCTTACTAATAATACCCCTTTAACATCAATGGAAAAGGGTGTTAAACACCATTAGGCATAGGTACTACTCCAGAAGTAGAGTAGTCAACTATAAATCAGTCACCAAGGACTGATGTTCTTGCTGCAAATTCTAATTAGACTCAGGAAAGGGAATTACTCCCAACTTCTCCCTAAGATACTCAAAAGTATCTTTTTATAATGGCTTTATAAAAATATATGCTAATTGTTCTTTAGTGCTCACATAATCTAACGTTACTTCTCTATCTGCAACTTTCTCTCTTAGAAAGTGGTATTTGATCTCAATGTGTTTTTTCTTTGCATGCATCACAGGGTTCTTTGACATATTGATAGTACTAGTGTTGTCATAGTGAATAGAAATAGGATAATCAATCTGAATACCAATGTCTTTAATCATTTATTTGATCCAAACCATTGTTGAACAATTCAATACTGCTACAACATACTCAGCTTCTGTTGTTGACTGAGAGATACAATTCTACTTTTTACTTGTCCAAGTGACCAATTTGTCTCTAAGAAATATTTCTCCTCCTAATGTACTCTTTCTGTCATCAACACAACCTACCCAATCAGCATCAGTATACACATGAAGTTGTATATTCTCTGAGTTAGGATACCATAAACCATAGTCTATAGTTCCTTTTAAATATCTGAATATTCT
>MU225484.1:468148-479658 GCA_018584345.1 Thuja plicata
TTAATGTCAAAGGGGGAGTAATGTATAAAAGGAATATGTTATATAGCCTAAGTTATGAGATAAAGTTTTTTGTTGTCAAGTCAAAGATTAAAACAACTTGGCCACATTCCTTTGTTGCCATTAATGAAAAAGGGGGAGATTGTTGGCAAGTTGAAAATCAGAGTAATTATGATTTATTTTGTGTTTTCATTATGGCAACAAAGTCATTCAAAGTTTTTTCAAGAAAACTTGGAAGACAGAAATGGCTAAGTATGGAAGACAGAACAGAACAGAGGTTTGCAGTCGATCAAAGCACCAGTGAATGTGCAGAAGATCGAATCAGGATATGCACATTCATATATGAGCTTTATGATATGTTAATATGTTAACTCTATACATGCATGGTATGGAAAGATAGTACGAAGAAGTTACAGCAAGTTGAAGTGTCTCTAGCAGTTCAGGAAACAGAGCACAGAGCCGACCTCAGATTTTGGATCAGCATATGACATTTTGTTTTGTAAAAGCTATGGGCCTATTACAGTATGTTTTTAATCATGTCTTAATCACTTATGTAATCACACTTAAGCCAATTAGTTTGGAAGTGTTGTATATTTTGTTTTTGGGCCGACTAAGGTCTTGTCTCTAGTTGTGTCTATTCAGGCATGGACATATATATATGACATACAATTTTGTATTAGAGTGTGTCAAAGAAATAAGTAGAGAAGAGCAATGTAAATATGTCAGCATTAGATAGATCCCTCAAATAAGATAAGAGCCTAAGCGCATAACCGGAACTGATCAAACATATGTGTCATATACATCAATTCACTTTTGGATATAGTGCATATCTATTCTCAGGAGGTTGTAGCCTTCTTTCTCATTGAGCAGTGAGCTCTTGGATAGTGAGTCCTCACCCCTAATAGGGTTGTTTGTAAAATACTCCTAACAGGGTCAGGCCTTTAACTAGTTCATTGTACTTGCATTGTAAAGACTTCTCCTAACAGGGAAAAGGAACTTTAACAGGTTCATTATACTAGTGCAATATTTGTGGGTACTAATTCCCACCGGGGTTTTCCTCTAATAAAGGTTTCCTCGTAATCATATTATATGTTATGTGATCTTGTGTTAAGCTTCAAGTGATATATAATTGATTTATGTTTAAATTCATTGAAGTTGAATAATTAGCTAAACACTAATTCACCCCCCCCCCTCTCAGTGTTTCCAACAATTAGAAGGTCTGAGATCGTCAAAGCACACTCACATAAGAAAAATTGTACTTGCAAACTTCCCCACTTCCACCAATAGAATAACATCTCTACACAAAGAGAAACCTCTCAAAACACCACACCAAGACCCAACTCTAGAACTAAACCAAGAGGGATTCAAGACATGGATAACCCAAACAAGAGAGAGGAGTACTAAAGGAGCCAAAAAATGAAGTCACTTCTCTAAGAGAGACCCAACTCTGGCGACCTCCAACAACTCCAAAAGAAGGAAACTATGAGAAAATAGCCCTAAAAAGGCACCCAATAAAAAACATCTCTTGTGATCAACGTAAAGAATCTGAAAAACTAGAGAGAACCATACCTCAATGGATTAAAAAACAAATCCACCAGTAAAACTCCTCCAAACCACACAAAGTACTTCTCCACACTAGAGGAACACAAAAATATAAAAGGAGAACAACAATAATGATCTTTGCATCAAGGCTGAAGACCGTAGTGCCACTACTATAGCTACTCAACAAACTATTCTCCACCAAAAGGTACCAATGAACTCCAAACACCATAGCCAAAAGGGATTCAATCTCCACTATAGAAATTAGGATCCTCAGAAGAGATAAAGAATTGTTACTCTACCTGTAAGAATAACTAGTCCACAATTGAGGAGGGTTTTCCAGAAAGGCCCCCCAGCCAGGTTGTACAGAGAAAAGTCCAAAAGCCCTAACCCAAATAAGAAGTCTCTCACACTCAAAACTAAATCTCGAACAAATGATGAACTTAGGGGAGAAACATATAAAAGAAAATGAGTCATCAAAAAATGACTCGCAAAGATATCATTGCAAAATAACCCAATCCAAACAATTAGAACAACCTAAGCTAGGCTGAGCAGAAAAATGTCATAAAATAGAGGCAAAATTCGGTCATGAGACACAAAAACTTTCATTGCCAAAAAATTCACTTGGATAAAACCAATCCCCTTATGTAGTGAACGGTCATGGAAAGAGCTCCCAAAACCATGAAGTTCATAAGTATAATAACCACACAACTCTATTAAAATGCACCTAACATATCAACAGACCATGATAGCACCAAATAAGGGAAGATGAGAACCACTATGCTAGCATATTAGAGCCCAAAAGTCCTCCAATTAGGCCTCTCATACCAGAAAAACACCCTTGCTCAATACAAACCTAGCGATTCACCAGCAAATCCATCATTTTCATCGTCAACTTCATCTAAATTGGCCTCTTTTGATCCAAAAACCCTAGGGTCATCGTTCTTCCCACCTCGCTCCATCTTACAAGGTTTTGTGGTTTTTATGTTATTTATTTTATTTTTCTTAAGTTTTTGTAGTTGTTGTAAATATATAAGAAAGTTTTTGCATAATCTTCCTCTCAAGGTTAGAGTAGGAAATGTTTCCACTATCATAGCTTCCTTACAAAGAGTATATTTTTAGAGTTCTTCCTCTTTCATTTTAAGAACTTCTTCATATGAATCTATTTTAATTTTTTGTTTCACCAAATCTTGTTTAACATTAGATAATGTCATTAAAATTTTTAGTTGGGATACCTTTTTTTTTTTTAATCTTATTGTCACTTTAATTTTCCTCCTCCTCATGTTTCATATGACCTTTTCCTTCTCCCCTATTATAGGTTTCCTTTGGCAAAGGTGATCAAGGATTTGGGTGTATTTTTTAATGAGGTAGTGAAAGATTCAAATGATAACAATAAAACAAGGGTTGTTTGAAATAATTACTTCCCAATATTTCAACTTATTCCACCATATTTTCATCCTTCTCTGAATCATTACCAAGAGTGATAATTAGAGGGGGATTTTAGTCAAGAGCTTCAACTAGCTTCTCAAGGGATTCACCAATTATCTCTTCAATGGGAGTCTTATGAATGTGTTGTTGGAAATGAGATAAGTAACTGAGAGGGGAGGGGTGAATCAGTTACTTCAAAACAAATCCTTTGTCCCTTAGATGTCTGAAATACTTTAACACTGTTACTTAGTTAATTAAGATATTCTTCTGTAACTCGGGTGTCAAAGTAATCTTTATAATATCCAATGCAATTATACTTTAGAGATTTAAGTGTATAAACATAAAGCATGAAACAAATAACAAATACAAAGGTGAGACCAAGATTTAACATGGAAACCCAATATGGGAAAAACCACCAATGTAACTAGTTACTATTTTTCACTCTTCTAAAGTGAGCCCTGTTAGGAGCCAACCCTGTTAAAGGTTACAATAAAACACTGTTAGGTGTGACCTTGTTAAAGGATTTAATAAACCTGTGAGGAGTGGCCTTGTTAGAGGTCTTCAACACTTCAACATAGAAATGCTACCTTGTGAGAGGATTTACAAAAAGACTGTTAAGTCTACTCTGTTAAGAGATTTTAGATCACTGCTACAATTGTTAGGAAGTAACAATGGATTGACGTGTATGTGTAAGAAACTATCTTTTCTGATTCAGATCAATGTTCTGATTATAACTGGATCCTTGTTGATCAGATGTTTTATTGCATCTCTGAGTGATCAATACTCAATCAGAATCCTGTCTGATTTTGCCTTCACTCTTCATGTCACAAAATTCCACACTTCTGCTTTCTCTTCTTGCTATCACCTCACACGCATTCAATATAAACTTGACCTTTCATTTATATGGTAAGCCCTATCAATTCGGCTTGAATATACTTCTAATAATAAATCACAATTCAGTCGGCCTCATATAACCAATTAATTCTATAATATAAATCATTGTTAGTTGGTTGCCACTGAATGCCCGACCAAGACTGAAATGCCCAAAGTGATTCGGTCAACGCTAAACTTCCTTCAATGCCTGAATGAACTCGGTCAACACTAAATAACTCATTCTGGCCACAACATTTGAATGTAACCTTTTAAACATAATGGTATACTTTTTGTAGTAAATTCAAGAAAATTGATTTTTTGATATCTATCACACAATTAGGTATCTTTTATATTCGATAATGGGGTTTTAACAGATTAGTATGTGTATATGTAGCAGGATGTAGACATACATACATACATACATACATATACACACACACACACACACACACACATACATACATACATATGTATGTATGCATGTGTGCATGTATGTATGTATATATGTATGTTATGCATGTATGTATATATGTATGTATGTATGTATGTATGTATGTAGATCTCTCTATATATATAAATATAGATATGAGATTTAACCTGGATATGCAAGTAAAAATTGAATGATTGGTTGTGAGAAATATGAAATCTTTAATTCTAAGTCTACACATATGAGAAGTGAATTGGATATGTAGGTATGAAATGAATGATTGGTTTCAATCAATAAGAGCTCACCTTGTAGCACAAGAATGATTTGACAGAATGTTTCCCACTAGAATTCAAATTCCAAATCCAGCAACCACAAATGAATGCAATCATCTTGCACATTCGAATGAATTCATGAAGGGATTTTGTAAGTTCATTTTCATTACTATCAAATGTAATATGGAAAAATATGAAGATATTTAGATAGGGTTTTGAACAATGGGGATAAGCACCTAAAAGAGACCATATGCCACATTTAACCACTTACATTTAATTTTAATGATAAGGAATGTAAATCTGGAAAAGTTTGCAAAGAATAATGGAATAAAATACATACCTCACAATATAGTAGATCTGGAAAAACCTATTTTCTAATGTCTGTGTTGAGTTTCTAGAAATTCTACCACTGCATCTGGAACAGAAACACGAAGACGGAGAAAAACTAGAAATATTTTTCCTTTCCGAGTCAGTCGACCTTGACCCAAATGTGGGGGCGCAATTGTACCCCATAATGTCGACCTTGACCTGCATTGCTCCGATAAAAAATTTGTTCGCGGATCTTGAAAGTTGGCCGAAAAGGGTATGCAAATCTGCTCTGCAACCCCCAAAACAACGACTATATATATCTGAAAATGGTGTTTTGGGGTGGCTATATAGGGTTTTGCCTTATTCAAATCCCCATTTTGATGGTTTCCACCTCCACGAATAGCTGGATGTAATAGAATATGTGTGTGTGTGTCACTCTTAGGAAGAGCTTTGAATGTGCAATGCCAAGATCTAATCCTCTAGATTGAAACCCTAGCATGAATTAAAATGAGAGAGAAATGCATAGATTTGATATGAAAAAGAAAGCATACCAAGCCCCCAAGGCTAAAGTACTCCTACCAAACTCACAATTCATAGTCGCTACCCCATGATTGTATCTTTTGAATGCTTGAATGTTAAAAATGGTAGATCAAATAAGAAGGAAGGATGGAAGAACTCTTTCTTTCTCCAATGAACATCCATAATAGCTTGTCCAAAAAAATGCTTGCATACATTAAGGCATCATCATATCTTGTCCTACTATATCATCCTCTTGCATTATTGCATCATCATCATGTCATCATTGTATCATGTCATAATATCATGATCTCATAATCTCCTCCTAATGTATCATGTACAAATGAAGGCAAAAGAGAGTGCTTATATAGAGATTTCAAGGTAAGCCTCCTAGGGCAATGCAAGGGACCATAATTCAAATTTAACATCGAATCATGGTCCAATCACAATGACCAACTAAGGAGGAAATGTATTTAATTAAATTTGAATGAAAACCTTTCCGCATTCGGATCTAGGGCCAATTTTAGATTTAGGACCCTGTTATGATCCAAATTTGAAAGCGGGAACCAAAATCCAACAGAGGTCAAGGTTGACCTCAACCCTGACCTAAGTTAGGTTCGACCTCAACCCTAACCTAGGTCAGTGTCGACCTCGACCCTGACCTGAGCTTTCAGGCTGGTTAATATAGAATGCCAGTGAAGTTCCCAGGTCAAGCAGGGACCTAGGAAGATGGGAAAACAAAACAGAATACTGGAAATAGGGACATGGGCCTAGAAGAGATGTGATGAAGGCTAGGAGGACCAGTACATAGGTCCTACCTATAAAATAGATCCACTAATAAGGAAATCAAGGAGAATCCTCAGGATCCTAACCCTAATTCCAAGTGCAGATGCATCCTAAATCCAAATCTTTCATGTAAGTGCACTAAAAGAGGGTGCTAAACCTACCAAAATGGAAGTGCTTCCATTTTAAGATGATACATTTAGCCCCCACTTTATCTTATATATGACACTATGTGAATATGCAAGCTAAAGTAAGAACACACTAATACATTTGGTACCAAATTGCAACGGCAGTGCCGTTGCAGTTTTTTTGTCACAACCTTGTCATCGTCATAATTGCGACGGTCTGTCGTCACGATTGCGACAATGACAAGGTTGTGACGAAAAAACTACAACGGCACTGCCGTTGCAATTTGGTACCAAATTTATTAGTGACACATCATAAAGATAAAAAGGATATAGCCAAGTCCTCAATGTAGAGATCTTGCAACAAACCATTAGTACCTGTAACCTGTAGCACACAAGGTTAATGAAAATCTATAAATCACCTAATAATTACTAAGGTGAGATTGAGAAGTGTATAGATCCCCTTATGCCCCCTCTATTTTGGATTTCTACTTCTAAAGGGTGAAACAGGGTGATAGGGATAGCCCTATACACTGGATATGCACATTGTTGAAAAAGCTTTTCCTAAAATAGTTAGAAGGATCCTAAACCTTCCTAAATAGATTCAAGGACTTATTTATCTGAATCATGATTCCAACGCCGTAGATGACACTGAAACAGAGCTACAGAACTCAAGTTATGATGAAAATAGTGAATGTCTATCTAAAAAAATATGATGGGAAATTCAAATTTAACCTAGGTACACCCTAAAAATCCTCACAAAAACCCTAATTTTTATCTATATATAAGGGAAGAGAGTACATACCTCCTCATTCTTACCATTTGCAAAATTTAGTAGAGAAAGCAAGATGTCAATCAGAGAAGAACTTTGAGAGACACGAATGGAGAGCCTAAGATAGTGTGTGGCCATAGGACAACCGCTTCCCGAGGTAAGTTCACTATTTTTGAAATCTATAATCTCAATTTCTTGTTTTGAGAGGAAAGGTCAACTCTGACCAATAAATGTTGACCTTGACCCAGTTATGTCGACCTTGACCCTTTAAGGTTGACATGAATTGGGAAGGTCCAGACCCTCATCCGGAGTGAGGTTGACCTCGACCCAGGAAGGTCAACCTTGACCCAAGAAGGTTGACCTCGACCTAAAAGAGGTCAACCTTGACCTAGTCATGTTGGATCTATAGTTTAGTGATTGCAGAGTTCTGATATGATGTTGCTTTGTGCTGACAGGACCTAGTTCATCTCCAAGAGCACCCCTTTGGAGGGTCACTACTGTTGATCAGAGAGAAGTTGTCCAAGATAGACGAGGATGAGACACAAATACTAAGAGACATGGGACTCTATTGGGTAGCAGTCCTACCACAGATGAGATTTCACTGAGCCATGATATCAACTCTTATAGAGAGGTGGAATGAGGACACATGTTCCTTTCATCTTCCCTCAAGAGAGACCACATTGACATTGGAGGATGTATACAGGATCCTTTGACTTCCAGTTTGGGGCGAGCCAGTCAGACTGAGATTATAGTGATGTTTCTAGGATATTTGTGTAGATGCAGAGTATTGTATAGGATAGGTTCCATAGATGCGAACCCGAGCAGACCACATCACTCTATCAACTATACTAGCAGGTCCAACACTCTTGGTATAGAGGGTTATGTTGTGTATACTTTCTTTGGTTGTAGTACCCAACACAAAGGGTACAATATTTTCAGCACCTTTTACCCATCTCATACGCAAGATGGAGAGTGATAGGACCATCTTTGCGTGGGGCCGCAACATGCTAGCCCATATATATCATGAGTTATGTCAGATGGTGAGATATCAGTGAGAGAGTATCATGGTATGCACACTATTGTAGATTTGGTTATTTGAGCACTTCACATGTAAATGACCATAGGGTTATCTAGTGATGGTAGATGTGGGCACACCTAGAGCCTTTGCTTTTCCACTGGGAGTTTCCTGGCAGTACAGAGATATCCTTTACTGGAGGGTGCGTCTAGACCGTATACCGAGTATAGATGTGATATGGAGACCATACTATCGTATGAAGGAGTGGCTAGATACAAGACATCAGATGAGACACTCGCAGAAGGGAAAGTTGCTAGAGGGTCATCCCAGTCACATAGTAATGTTGTATTACTATGACAGAGTGATGAGACAGTTTGGTCTTGTACAGGGGGTACATAGAGCAGTACCTCAGTACGTACATTTGACAAGATACTATCATAGACCCGGTGCTATATGCCTGCGATCAGTAGCAGATATCATAGATAATGATACAAATGAGAGATAAGGTGTAGAGGTAGCCCCTGATGTGGCCCGAGTAGGCATCAACAGGGATTACATCAGATATTGGAGTCTAGAAGGAACCCGCCCCATCTTCCCGGATGAATATCCCACAGGTGATCTGGGCCTTTCAAAGAGGACACACCAAGATAGTGACATACTAGAGGAGGAGGAGGAGGATCCCTCCTCCAAGGGAGATCCCATGGAGGAGGAGAGAGCAGACAGGATGTCCCCGATGGGTAGTATGGATGCAGATGAGCATGTTGTTCATGCAACACCACTGAGATCATGAAGACCTCCATGGGCCCATACAGAGACACCACCTTTAAGACCTAGACATATAGAGTGTGGAGAGAGTAATCACTCCATGGCCCCACCATCTAGACTCTTCAATGATACCAAGGAGGGAGATCCAGGTATAAAACACATATTTTATTGAAAAATTTAACTTAATTTTTGAAGAAAAAGTACTAATAGATAAATGTATTTTAATTCTATAGCTATTGTAGTGGAGTGGAGGAGATTCATATCTGAGGTATTGAAGGATACATGCCTGTCCTACCGACTACCAGCCAGCGAGCGAGAGTTCCCTATTGGTCACAGAGATCTCAGCAGGCATGCTGAAATATTTTCTTGTGTCTAGCGAGAGCTGAGGTTATGTAGAGAGAGAGAGGAGAGGATGATGGATGACCTATAGAGATCACATGAGTGTGTTTATTATCTCATCATGTCGAAGAGACACTCGTGGACTACCATACAAAGATCTGCATCTTCACATCATAGATCAGAGATATCTGGGAGCCATCGACCATCAGAGCGTAGAGATAGAGAGAGTGATAGATAGGGCATTGTGCCACATATGTATCAAACTAAAAGAACAAAATTATATATGGATGAAAAACTCTCTTTGATAGTTAGTTCTATGTTTGATTAATATATTTTCACTAATAACATAAAACTTAACAGAAAGAAATAACGTGTATAAATGTATTTAAACGTGATCCACTAAAATAACATAACTTATAAAACAAACATAATTATTTTATAAGGAATACATAAATACACAAGGAAGAAATGATTTACTAAGCATAATAACATTTTAGATGCATAATATTGATAGGTTCCTTAAGAGGCACACCATCCATATCAGAAATTTTGTAAGCACCTCAACCAAAGTCTTCAATTACAACAAAAGGTCCAAGCCAATTAGGGCTAAACTTTCCTTTTTCACCAGGTAACGCATTCACATTTCTTTGATCCTCATATAGTACTAAATCACCCATTTAAAATGATCATTCAACTACCTTATTATTATACTGCTTCTAAAGTGATTTATGATAAGCTTTTATATGTTCCAAAGCATTTATTTGTTGTTCATCCAACATTTCTATTTCTTGTAATCAGTGTTCTTGAAATGTATCCTTGTCAATTATCATGAGCATGAATAAAATTACCATGTTGTTGACATTGAGGACACTTCTTAACAAACATGAAAGAATCTTGTTCCATTGTTTGCCAATAATATCCCATTCTAAGAAGTTTATTGAGTAAATATTTTCTACCAAAATGTCCCACACAAGAACCAGAATGAGCTTCTGCCAAAGCTATAAGAATTTTGGTTCTACCAAGAAATCTTAACAACAAACCATCATAAGAGCATTTGTAAAGTGTATCTCCTAAAATCATATAACATGCTGCAAGCTTCCTGATACGATTACACATGTTCCTTGTTACTGATTCAGGAAAAGTACCATCTTTCAAAAAATGAAAGATATGAGAATACCATTCATCCAAATGCAAATTAAAACAATCAGAGGTAACCTCATTGGAAATTGCAAGGTTTTTAAGAGTATGTATAGTAAATTGAAATTCTTCAGCATTATTATCAAGAAAAAACAAAGAAGCTACGCTTGCCATGGCGTCTGCATGTCAATTATCTTTCCTAGGTAAAGTTTGAATCATATAAGAAGAGAATTGTGAAAGAATATAAAGAGCCAAATCTCTATATTGTGTCATTATATCATTCTTAGTCTGATAACCTCCTTTAATATGTTCCACAATAAATTATGAATCTCCATAAAATTTCTAAGTTTTTAATATTGAGGGATGAAGCCGCTCGTAATCCAACTATAAAAGCTTCATACTCCGCACTATTGTTAGTACAAGGAAAAGTCAATTTATATGACATAGGGATCAGTTGTTTTGTAGGAGGGATCAAGATAATGCCAACACCAGAACGTGTCTTACATCTAGATCCGTCAAAATATAATTCCCAAACATCATCCTGTTTAATAGCTAGAATTTTTTCATCGGGGAATTCTATTGAAGTAAAGCATGTATCAGAATGAGGACAAGGAGCTTCAGCCAAATAATCTGTTAAATCTTTTCCTTTAATTGAATTTTAAGAAATAAAATTAATATCAAATTTGGTAAGTAACATCACCCACTTTGCAAGATGGCCAGAGAGATCAGTCTTCGAGAAAATATGTTTCAAAGGATCAAATTTAACAATCACATTGACTTCAACATTTAATAGATAATGCCTGAGTTTTTGACAAGCATAAACTAAAGCTAAGCATTGTTTTTCTAATTATCTATATCTTGTTTTGTAATCAATTAAAGTGCAACTAATGTAGTACAGAGGTCTTTCCTTACCTTTACTATCATGTTGAGCCAACAACACACACCACATTCAGAGTGGCTAAAGTATACAGATAAAAGAGTTTATCAAATTGAGCATGTTTCAAAATAGGAGGGGGTGGTCCCACAATAGTGTGTCCCACTTTTTTGAACATCCTGATTTTTGCTGAAATTGCACATTTTTAGGAAAATATGATGATTTAAGCCTTGAGAGGTTCCATTTGAAGGAGTAAATTCAAAATGGCTAGATAAAAGCCTCTTGGATCAAAATCCCTTTGGTATAATCCCTCTACTCCTCACTCACACCTATAATCGA